>VJOZ01006388.1:9038-40324 GCA_009801055.1 Stichopus horrens | reverse complement strand
GAAAGTGGCTAAAGACTGGGATACACTCTCGTCTGTCGGATGGAGATGTTAAATGGCGGTCCCGGGAGCAGGTTAGGGTTTGCATGGTTTGCATTGGTGGAATGTGTGGTTTCACCCCTGCCTCAATATCCTCTGGACACTTATCGGAAAGAGTAGGCGAATCTCGCCGGTCTTCATCCATGACCAATATGGTATAGGGTCTTTGATGAGTTCATATGGGGGGTCTGGATTACAGGGCATCTTATGGGGCTTTGCCCTCCTTTGCTCTTAAACTTGTTATGTTATGTATGACAACACAGCCTCCTGTATACAATTATACCAAATTTGACTCGTTTCTCGAAGTTGTCCACATCTTGATAATATTTGGTAATTACAAATCATTGTATGATGCCGGTGGGGAATTGTTGTGAAATAAATTGTGAAAATAAACCCCCATTTCCCCTTTAATATGCCTGTATGTAAATGTATATATGAATGAACTGTGATTGTGAAGGTCAGTAAACAATGCATTGGCATGCTTCTTTTACTTGAAAGGATTTATAAATGTATAAAATGCTGAAATTGGTGGTTTTACTTAGTGACTCTGTGGTTTATTGTCCATGCCGTAAGGGAAAGGAAAACTAAACTTACTTAGCTTTTTATTGTGATAGCCATTCTTTGGTAATCAAGCTTCACCTAGGGAACATGATTTGAAGTAAGAAATTTTCCTTTAAGCTCACCTTCTAAAATTTGTTTGCACACAGACAAAAGTTTGAACTCCATACAGCTGTCCCATGTTTTATGCAGCTGGTATACCTTCTTTCACACTGTCTGATTACATTTAGTTGAGATCATTTGTACATACTTTTAGTTGAGATCCTTGATACATATAGTACAAGTAACATTGCCTTTGTCTTATATTATCTTTACCGGAATCAGTGAACCACAGAATTAAAATTTTCATCCTTGTGCAGAAGTAATTTTTGCAAAAGTGTGTTTCACAAATTTCAACTTAACACCAGATAAATACTATGCTGTTAATATGTAACACAAAAGTATGTCATTACCTTCTTTCCATTCTCTTTTGCAGCAGGAAAAAAAAAGAAGGGAAAACAGTCTCTTCATTGCTCTGGGTTTCTTTAAAATCACTTGCACCATGCAACTATTCCTCATTTTCTGACTCACTGTCTTTCTTGGAATTCTTGTCAAGTAAATACTGCAAAGCGTGTTTTGTTGAGAAACCTGCTTTTTTTTAATGGTGGGGGGAACCATTGATTGGGGGTAACCAGTATTGAAATCTTAACAAAAATACACTGATGTGGTCGGTGCACAGACAAGTTGTAAGCAGTGCAGCATGTTCAAAACGCTTTGGCTTTGACGTAGTAAATTGACATCTCAACATAAGGACAAATATATATCTGTCGCAATTCGCAAACAGGCGAGAGGGGCCAGAACGTTCACTGTGCGCAGCGAATTATTGTTGAAGGATATCGCTGATTGACTAAGAGTTAAGTGGCATAGTTCTTTGAATATATTGCAAGACATATATCTACCATATGCAACAGAGTGAAATTAGGACACGGCGAATATTTGTCATACACAGTTAACTGGTTCAAGGCAGAGCTGTTTCGTTGCTACTGCACTTTACCCTTCAGGAATGGAAATAATTTTGGATCTAGTGAACCCTGTGCAAATGATGCAACATTTGCCTTATGATGCTGGAGATGCAAATGTTTTGATGGCAAAATAAACCACAATTTAACTCATATGCATTACAACTTTTGAAGTGCTCACCCAAATATTTACAGAATGTGATTTGCAGTAGGAGTCTGGAATGTGACTTAAGTTTGAAGTTACCTCTCAATTTTCGATTTGTTTCAGCCAGCACCATGACAAAATCCAAGTCTCACAGGACACAAATTCTCCACATCACTTACCCCAGTGGGGTCAAGGAGATTACGCAGGACCTTCCAAAGGATGAACTTGTACGAAGGATGAAGGTAAGTGCATCGGGTGATGTTGTGGCTGGTTGCCTCTCTACAGTATTGGTGTTTGTACTTTGGTTACAGATATTCAGTTTTGAGACAGGTGAGTGCAATCATCATACATACCACCACTCCCCTCAAATCACAGTGAGAACTGGATTTCTTTCATATCTTCATAAAATTTGGAGGCTCAGCCTCAGGTAAATCTATCAGAGTTTTGTAAAATACTGTAGTTCACCTATTTTCCAAGGAGTGTGATTTGTGGCACACGTAGAAGTTCTAGAAACTTGAGGCCTATGAGTGTTGTTCTGGATTTGACACTATGAAATCCAACTGCATGAGTGACATTGCATTAAATTTCACTTGGATAATCAAACACTTGATGGTGCCCCCCCTGAATCTCACACTCCCTATAAAGTGCAAAAAAGAAAATCATGAAATTAAGCACTGTAGTGGTCTTGGCATGTGAGACACCCACAATTTCTCCAGGAAAACCAAAGTTTGTTACAAGGTTGTCCTTCATGCAATCAGCACAATGAAATGCTCTAGAAATGACTTCACGACATAAGTTCTGGCAGGACAACTAATTTTGGAAATCTTGAGCAATCTCATTTTACGTGTTACTGTTTGTCCCTTGGACTACTGTACCAGATAAAATTTTATCACTGACAAAGGAAACTGTGTGTATTAGCGAATACCGCTACTGAATATTCTGTTAAACAAAACAACTCAGGATCACTGAGGCAGCAATGTTATGATGAGTTAGCAGGTTATTTGTAAGTACAGTGCTCCTCACCAAATACTACAATTCCCGATACTGACCAAGGAGCGAGGACTTGAGTAGTATGTTTTTGATACACCAGTGAGACCTGTACTGTTGCATATCCATTATGTAGGCCCTTAAAGTAAGGACCATTAATTTTCAAGTATGATTTCTGTTTTTTACTGTTGTTATGCCAATCCCCATAAGTTTTCAAAGTAGTTACTGTCATTTTCCTTCATTGAAAGAGGTAGTCTGTCCATGTACAACCTCGTGTGTACATTTAAAAACAAAGAAAAATTTAAAGATCAAACATAATCTTATATGTTTGGTTTTTCGGTATGCACACAAGCACTTCAAGTTTTCATGCATGTTTTGTGAATATCCATTGCTTTCTACCAGATGCTCGCGAGGTCATTCCAGGACATGGAACAGGAGGAGGACAACAGCCAGTACGAACCGTTAGCGATCCACATCACCGAAAATTACTTCCTGAAACATCCCAGCAAAGACGTCCGTCTTCTGGTAGCCTGCTGCGTAGCTGACGTGTTCCGTATTTTTGCTCCAGAGGCTCCTTACAGAACTGCAGCTCAACTCAAGGTAAATGTACAAGAATTATGACAAACTGAGGTTGGGTGGTCCATGTTTGCTACACCATATAGGTCCAGGGGCTTTTTCAGAGAATGTTAAGGAGGGGATTTGCCTTCTTTTCTAGAAGAGGGTGGAAAAATCCCCCCTCCCTTTTCATTTCTCTAAAATATATCTTGCTTAGTTTGAAACTCTTAGAAGAGGGCATGATGAACCAATGTTTGGACTGACATTAAAAAAAAAGAGGAAAAAATGGCTCTGTAAATCTTTCAAACTGCATTGTATATGGGCCTCAAGAAAAGTTTTGTCCTCCAGAAGCCACTTTTAACTTCTGCCAAGGACAACATCAATTTGGAATCATGGTTCAGCAGAAATAAATTCTCCCCCTCCCTCCCTACCCCCCTTTTTTTTTTCCTTTTGGGTGTGTTTCTGGTGAAAGTCCTGTTATCGTTAGAACTCGTCGCACTGTAAGTTTATTCACAGTCAATCAGGCCTTGAATTCTGAGACATGCGAGTGCAATTGCCCGCCATCACTCGACTCAAATCGCAAAGAGGGATACGATTAGGTAAAGAGTGGGAGCTCAGATAAATCTGTCAAAGTTTAATAGATAAAAGCACACCTACCACACTCCTCAATCTCCTGAGGAGTGTGATTTTTAGCACACCTGGAATATCTAAAACTCAAGGCTAATTGGCTCCCAACATTTCGCTCTAAATTGTAGAAAATGCAGTGAAAAAATTAATTTTTTTTTCATTGGTTGAAGAGATGATCGTAGGGTAGATGATGCTGTGATATTCACTGACATGTAGCATACAGTACATTTCCTTAAATCCTCTCCCAACATTTTACTCTAAATTGTAGAAAAAGTTGTTAAAAAATTACAGTAGCTATTGTCCATCTCAAGTGCAGAGCACTCTAAAAAATGGATCACAAAGGGCAGTCTGTGGATGTCATCAGTTCAGTCGTTGTTCTCTCCCTCTCTAAAGCTATTCTGATGTCGAATTACAAATTTAGAAATAGCCCACTTGAGTTAGGTAGGAATGTATCCCTGAAAAGATTTCTGTGAAAGATAGTCAAGTGTTTGACAGCATTTCAGTCAGTGTTTTTGGTCAATGGTAATCAGTTCTCCATATCATGACAGTGCTACTACCGTAGTCAGATACACTGTAACATTATACAGTGACTGACCAACGACTGAGGTGTGGCATTCTGATGGCATTGCAAAGGATAGCTTGATGAGTCCCTGTCATTGTAATGTATATATGTTAAACTTTCAACATAATCATCTTTATGGCATTATTTTGCTATACACAGCTTAAATGCCAGCACATTTACCTTCATGGGATTGTTTTGCAAAAAGCCCCCTTAGGGATCTGACTTGCAATTAACTTGTTCATGTTATTTCTTATTTTTTTTTGTCCCCTTGAACTGTAGACCATCTTCAAGTTTTTCTGCGAGCAGCTTTGGGACTTGGAGGCCACGACAAGTCCATCGTGGAAACGGTACTTTTACCTCTTGGAGAATCTGGCGATGGTGAAATCCTTCAATATCTGCATGGAATTGGAAGACTCAAACGAAATCTTTGTCCAACTCTTCACAATTTTCTTCAGCATTGTCAAGTGAGTCTCTGTCCGTGTGAATTTTGTGTGGTGACGATCAGCATACCTTGATTCGGGTCAGGTCGTTTTTCCTCAGAATAAGAACTTATCATTTCTCTCTTTGAATGATGTTAATATCAGCAGAAGAAATCCCCTAGACACGAACTTATCCCATACTGGAATCTCAAATAACACCACAGGATGGCAATTAAATCTCTCCAGTGCGAGGTTGTTTGACTTAGATCCAGCTGATTAAAATCTTGATTAAAAGCAGATTTTAGGTTCACTTAACATATGACATGTATATTGAAGCTGCTTCAGAGAGGATTAAAGACATAAATATTTTTGTATTCAGTGTGAATGGTAAAACATGCAGTGATTTGTCCTCATACGAATCCTTCACTCGTACAACCTTGGTGTTGGCTTGTAACTAAAATTTCAGCAAAGCAAGTCAATATATTGTACTGGAACCAAATGCTAATATTGGTACTCCCCCATCTTGTACGGGTATTTAAATTCCCATTGTACTATGGACTTACATTCATATTTACAGTTGATTACCTGTACTCCTTTTACTGCAGATGGAAAGTGATTATCTTACCGTTTGACTAGCATGGCTGATTCTGAGTCTCTTTCGTCTTTTTCGTTATTCTGTAGCATTAACTTACATTTTTTCAAATTTTATCTATAGGACTCAAAAGGCATGTACAGATCCTCTGTCGTTACCTTAGTACTAAGAGCAGTGTCCAGAGGTGTAATCAACTTGTTTTTAGTCATCATTTACTTGTTTTTTGAGTCAAGTACTGCTCAGTTATGTACTGAAACTTGATACACCTGTGCATACTAAGGCATCATGCATACATGAACCATGTTCTCAGACTAAAAGTCATTTGCCAGTAAGGGTAAGCATCACTTTGTTAATTCTTGAAAAGCAAACTGCCAAACTTTCATTTCATAGAGGGAAATATTAAACAATTAAAAGTAAGTATTCATGTAAAATGAAAACAATGTAAGAATAAATATGGGATACCAAAAAGTAATGGAATAATAGATAATGGAAAATAAGACCCACAGATAGCAAGAAGGACAAAACAAATATCAGAAAAAAAAGCCAGTGGTTAGTGCCATGCTCTACTCTGTCCTGTATTCATGCCATCAAGTCTATCTTTGTACCTGTTAGTCATTTTGCTAATACTTGTACTCAGAAAAAGGCACTTTACTTCACTAATGCTGCAGAATTTGAAAATTCATTCATTTTAAAAATCCCTCTACAGCAAGAACCATCCTCCTAAGGTGAAAGGGTTCATGTTGGATGTCATGTGTCCCTTGATTAGCGAGAATGATTCCGTCTCTCCCGACCTCCTGGAGGTGATCCTGAAATACCTCATAGAATCCAAGGGAGCCGAAAACCCCCACGCCAACCAGCTTGCAAAGGAGTTGATAAAAAGAACGGCCACGAGCATCGAGCCTGCTATGCAAACGGTGAGAGACATGAATTTCAGGAGATGATAGCAACCGGAATCAGGCGACTTTTCCGTCGTTGACGACGGTCTGATGTGTCTGCAGTTACCATTAACTTATCAACAAAAGCTGTTGAAAGTGCACATTTGCATGTAGAGTAATACTGACACTGTGGTGCGTTGATAATAGGCATTGAGTAAAAGTGAAACAGGGATGATATCTAATTTTGTTTTGGCAGTCTATCGTTATTTCCCTTTTAACCAACTTAAGGTTGCAAGTGTCACTCCTTTGTTTGATAATCTTTAGACTTTTCTTTCTTCCCCCAGTGGCTATTTTTGTGGCATTTTTCAACAGAATCTTTTGGCTCATCTTTGGCCTTGTGCCCCTTGACCAGGTCTAGCAGAAACAAACAAGCTTTGCAATATTCCAACAAGTCCAAACTTTCGGCAGACATCTGCATGCAGTCTACTTGACCAAATAATTTGTCCTTTGTAAATTTGTATTGATACATTTGTATGCTCGATGTTAACTTGTATTTTCCTAGATGTCGATTTGTATCGCAGTAGGCGTGAATCACACACTCGATGTAAACTTTGTATCATGCTAGATGCACACTCGATGTACTTTTTCTTTCTTTTTTTCTGTATCAATTAACTATTATTTCTTTTCTATTTGCAGTATTTTAACAATGCATTAGTTTTGGGTAAGTCGTCTGATTCTGAGCTCAGCAGTCACACCTATGAGCTGATATACCAGCTGAACCTGATATCCAACAACCTATTACTGGCAGTGTTACCACAGTTAGAGTTCAAACTGAAGGTAAGTCCAAGGGTTTGCCATTTCCTTGGTTTGACTCCTCAACTTTCTTCGTCATTTACCCCTTGCTCGTAGGATTGTCTACATTTTGTGATGTCCGGGTCATCGGACCCAATGTCTCAATGAGCTTGTGCATTTCTCACATATGATCATTGGGTGGGTACATTGCACAACTTGTAATGTACTTGTAGTGTAACTTGTTCTGGGGGGGTTGTTTTGGGGGGTTTGTTTTGGGGGTTTATGTCACTTGGTCAAGTTTGGATACGTTGCCAAAAACAAAAATCAGCAGACTCTTAAATCCCAAGCATCTCACGATTCAAAGATTGATTTATCACATCATGTTGATTAGGATAGTCTGTGTGTTTTGTTCGCCAGGTATTTTCTTTTTACATCGTAATTCATTTCCCTCGTATTACTCAAAAAATAAAATATGTTTTAAATCTCTTCATTGTGCAATGTGTCAGGGTCGTAGTAGATCATGAAATTAGAATTTTATCATTCTTTTTCTGGAATTGTCACTTTATTCCTTTTTGTAATGTGACCAACTTTTGATTGGAATTCAATTCATCTTTCAACTGATAGGCAGCTTCTTAATAAACAATGGCAAGACCATATGAAGAGAGGGATGGCCAAAAAAAAAAGGGGCATTTTAGCTAAAATGTTAAAAATTATAGAAAAGTTTTTCTCTGAGCACTGTTTGTTTTTATCTTTGTAGCTGCAGCATCGTAGATATTGCTTACTGATGTAGATGACATTGCCGTTGTTGTCTGCATCTTCACTGCAAGAGGTTCTTGGTCTGCAAAGCAATTTGTGAACTATGCAAAAAAAATTAACCTGTTGTTTTGGTCTCAACTGTGCAGTCACTCTTGAAGCTGTTCAGAAGTGAGAATTCTCGTCTTGCTCCTACCCCCAAATTACTTGAAACAAATCTTTTTCCTTTTAAATTTTTTTGAGACATTTTGAATTAGTCATTTTCTGCTTCCAACATGAAATTGATAACTTTTTAAGCGGTGTTTGCAACTTGCAGCTTGTACACAAGTATCAGCTAGTCATTGATCCGTTTCTGTCTCTTTTTCGCTATGTATCCATTTATGTAGTACTGTAGGTGTGTAGTTTCTCTAAATACCTTAAATTGCAAGTTTTGTTAATCTCAGACATGTTAAGATTTGAATCTGTTCGGTATTGCTGTGTTGAGATTGACATGTCTGGCCGTTTACAGTCTCTGTTTGTATGTAACAGAATTCTTGAGTGACAGGCGTCTCTCATTTGCTCCTATCTTAGGATTCAATATCATCATACCGCACTCAAAAACCATTTTGCTCTTCATGTTGTAGACAAGCGAAGAGAAGGAACGGCTCGCAGTGACTAAACTCCTCGGTCGTATGTTCTCGGACAGGGAATCTGACCTGGCTTCCATCAACAAACCCCTGTGGAATTGTTTCCTCGGAAGGTGTGTAACGCTAAACGCAGGCCTAGACTCACACAATTTCGAGTCCACAAAAAGCAAACCCTCCATTTCTCTGAGAATTGTCAATAATGTTTCTCCAGGCATTGCACAGTGCGACCAGGGTATGGTACTGGACTGACTCGTCTGGGCAAGGAGCAAGTACATGCAGCATGAGTATAAGGCAGTATCGTATTGACCGCACAGCCGTACAGATCCAGATAAACTTGTGTTCATGACAATGTCAATAGAATTAAACATGATGAGTTTGTTCCCTGTAAAGCTCTAACGATACATATGGAAAAGCACAAGGATAATTAAGCTAATTCATCATAATGTGATACCATTTTCCTCTTTTGTTTTTTTTGTTTCCTCGATGAAGATCCTTCAATTTTTCTGATAGATATCAAAATCAACTTTCAAGGCTCATTCTAGAGCAGTTTACACAGTAATAATTTACAACAGACCCCACAGCACCCCTAGCTGCAGTCTTTAATGCCTGTTTGTTGTATTTCTGAGTGGAAGAGATTCTTGGCACATATCCAAGAAAACTCTCTCAGACCAACCTATTTTGGTCAGCAGGATAGAATGAATAGAGGGAAGCTGCTCACGTACTACATAGGCTTTGCATTTTTCATACTTTGGGTGGTATTTCCCTCCCTTGAGATAATATTCCAAATTTCGGACCTAACGCTAAATTGTTTGTGCTGCACCAGAATACTCTAATAATTTTTGATGGTCTACTATTTCTTTTTCGCTAACAGATTCAGCGACATCAGCTCTGCGATTCGTGTCCAGTGTGTGAATTTCTTCCCCGAGTTGGTTGGCAACCATCCATATCTAGTAGAGGATCTAGCAGGTGGGATTTTTGCAGCATCTGTTGTAGACAGGAAGGTCGTATGATCATTGCAGTTACGGTTTTCCAGTAAATTGCATTTTTGTATGTAGAAAATTTAACTATAACGTTAGCCTGCAATTATAAGAGTTGATACAGTGATCCCCAAACCCTTGTCACAAAGGAGGAATAATTTATAATAATTTTAAAAGGTTTGTTTTTTTTTTCCCTTTAAGAAAAGAAACAATTTGACACATAAAAAAATGAAATTTGTAACACATTTTACAGTAAGTGACGTTCCATACCGCCTCATGAATAACACAATCATAATATGATGAATTACTTGTCGCAGAATGGATTTGTTAGCTCTTGATTTGGCGTGACTTCATAGGTTTGGTCAACCTAATCAAAACAATTTGGCAGTTTCAATGATCCTTACCTATACACAAAGACTCTGAGCAGACTAAAATTTGTTTACTAGTCCCTTCATATTATCATGGATTTTATGAGAATATTTTGAACATTGTTTGGCCTATTTTTTGCCATTGGCTGGTTGTAGCTCACCAGTGTCTAGTTCTGTCTTGACTACCGTTGGTGCTGTACTGGTCTAATTCTTTGTTCATGATGTTATGTTTCTGATATTTGGTCATTTCGTAGCTTATACTGTCTTTCTGACCCGGTGTTTACTTTTTTTGTTGCCTATTATTGTACTTAAAAGTTCAATTCTTTGTGGCTTCTGATGTTATTATATACAGTGGTCCGCATAGATTGTCCAAAGAGTTTGGGCATCCACACGTGAAGTACCTGTGGGACCAAGAAGAGCGATTGCTGGAGAGGGGTCTGAAGGGGGGAGGAGGTGTGACATCACCTCTAAAAATTTTGATATAGAGGTGCTACATGATACAAAATGGTGCCATTTACAAAGGACTTCTTTCTCTGTTTGAAGTTACAATATCCTTCTGATAACTTTTTTTTTTCAGTCATACAGAGCTTTTGCACAAGGTGGGATTTTTAAGGTTGTGGTCACTATTTCAAGGGGGACAGCAATTTTTACTCCGTTGAAGGCTTGCCTTGGAGAACACTGCGTTGTAATGCTTCCTTTCATTTAAGTGCTTTCTCTTATGCTATAAGGATACTGCTTCACATGTGAGGGAGCAATTTGTTGTGTCCTCTATCCTTTCAAGTTTTACTTTGCCAGTGCACTGTTTGAGGTAGTAGCCTTGAAACTCATCGTAATTTTTCTTCCCCTTAATTCAGATCGACTCCGCGAGAGGGTGCACGACGTGGAAGATGAGGTCAGAATCGCTTCGGTGCAAGCACTGGTCAGCGCCGCGAAGAACGACATCACCGTGATATCTTCCGAAATGCTGGAACTGGTCAAGGAGAGAACTCTCGACAAGAAGGTAGGGTCAGCACGTTCCGATCTTTTGGTAAAAAAATGAGTGGATGAAGTGATTGATCTTAATATGCAGCTTGGAATTTAAAGATAGCCTGGTAGTCAGCTTGGGAATGACATGCCATATCTTGACAAAGATTTGAGTTCAGGTCAGCGGAAGGTCGTCATGGATGCATGCTTGATTCCAGTTCAGCTGTACCATCTGGTGAAACATTCACACAGGTTCACAAATTTACGCTCGCACCAGTGTGATTCAGTCGAAGGAATGGCACCAACGAGTACATGGTCGGTCAACGTACTGTTTGGGGGATGTGCTCAACCAGTACCAACAAAAACTAATCCATTAATGGAACTTGCCATGAACAAACCTTAAGGAGGCAACAATGCATGTTTTCCTAATATTTACTATAATGAAAGTTGCGACAATGGCAATGCTTGTAAGTCTACGGCAGTTATGACACTGGCTGTGCTTCGGAGGCTCGTCATACGCTCCACCTCTTCAACATTTTCACCTGTTTTACTATGATTCTAGTTTGCAGGATGCCGCATCGTGTGTGTGTGTGTTTAAGGTCAATGACTCGTACTGTACGCAGCGAATGCATTTACATTGTGAAGTTTGCTGAAACGCTGCAGTTGTGGTGTCAGTAGCCTTAAGGCGTTCCATTCACAAGTGATGGGAGCCTGAGCTTCAGACACAGGCATTACATTAATTTGTAATTTGTCCTTAGAAAGAGTGAAAAAGTCATGAGCAGTGTATCAAGTCAATTGTTTATCTAGCTAATATGGATCTGATAAAACTTAGTTATTAAACTGTTACCTAAGTTTGATTAATGCTATTATTTTTTTTAGTGGAGGATTCGGAAAGAGTCCATCCTTGGCCTGGCTCACATTTACAAGAAATGGTGTCATTCGGACGAAGCGGCAGAAAAGGACAAAGAACGTCTCCTGTGGATAAAGGACAAGATTCTCCATTCCTACTATTTGCCAGAACTGGATGACAAGTAAGATCCTGCTCACCCTCCTTGCCATGACGATATTGAATTTTATTAAATACAAAAATGTCGGAATTGTCTGTGGGCGAACATTTTACGTGTATGTCGTTAACTGACTTGGCCAGTGTCAAGAGTAAATGTACCATTGCTATTCTCGGCTAACGTCGGTAAAATATTACACCGTACCTCTTATTACCAAGCAGAAACACTGACCTTAGGTAAATGTAATCTGAGTTTACCATTTTGAGAAAATGGGGAAAAAAGTTCACCACAAACAGATGAACTAAAACTTTAGAACACAAATTAAAAGTTTAAGAATGAAGTTGTTTTCTGTTTCAGCTTTCTCTCAGGAAGGTTTTTGTTTGTGGGTAATACCATGCGCCATCTTAACATTCAAAAGGCTCACTATCTTTCAGTGCAACATGTATTTACCACTATCCGTTGTGTGTCTAAAAGGTCGTGTGACATGAAAATGATATTTTGAGATATTGGGTGCAATAGGCATTCAAAATGTAGAAAATAGCCACAAATTGCATGAAAATCCATCAAAAATTGACAAATTTACAGGCAAAGTAGTGTCTCCTAGCTGTGTCATGAACAAACAATTGGCTAAATATGCAAATTTGTGATGTCAGGAGAGGGACTCACAGGGTATATCTTATGTTATTCCTTTGTTTATGTAACCTTTATTTCAAGGTCAATTGAGAATTTTACATGCCCAGAGGGTTTTATTTTGGAAGCATGTATTTTCTCCTTCTAAAATATCGACATCACTTACCAGTGTGAAACTCAGTAATTAAGAGGCAAAATATATAGGGTTAACAAAAGAAAAACTGACACTGTGCAACACTCCATGTCATCTGTTTTGCATTTTCTTCAACTTTGAAAAGTCATATCTCAAAACCGGTCATAGATATAAACAAAATTCCAACGGATTTTCACTCAGGGTTTTACTTTGCAACATTTGTATGAAGGGAGCTCTTTTCTGGAAGCATGTCACCCGACGTTTAACACTTGTGCTAAATTTGAGCATGACTTTCATAATCTGTTATTCCTTGTTTTCCGTGCCATTTCTGTTTTGCATGGAATCATTGTCTGTCTTGGTGGTTTTATTTTGACAGGTTATTGGTGGAGAGGATATTCACGATGAATCTGGTTCCTTACACCCTAGCAGTACCTGAGAGGATGCAGAGGTTCCTGGAACTCTTTGTAACTGTTGACGAGCATTCTGTCAAGTAGGTCTCTCTTCAGATTCATTTTATTTTATATTTCGGGGACCAATCTGGTGAGATTTCGTGGAGCACATGCACACACAAGGAATTTTTTGGGGGACAAACTTAGCCATTGATTGGGGTTCTATAGTTTTCTGATACAAAAGGGCCATTGTTTAAAAGGTGTTAAGCAAATTTGCTCTCATTTATAAAGTCTACCAATTGAATTAGAGACAAGAGTAAAAGCAAAGACCGACGTGGCTGGTGACACTTAAATACGAAAAGTCTGGCCATCTCACAGTATCAGAATTGTAATTGTTTAGATTTCTTTAGTCAACTTGTGGAGCTCATCTTTCAGTAGAAACAATCATTCGTCCTTTCATCGAGTTTTGTGCAAACTAAGATAAAAAAGTGCAACTTTTTGGTTGATTGACATCAGTGAATTACAAATACGAAAGTATGCCTTAACACATTGACACTGTTTGATTGTGTTGTCTGCACTCATCAGAAGTTTGCGTACATATTTTCCTGGACATTTGCTTTCCTTTCATTTCAGAGCTATCATAGAACTGGCTAAATGCCAGCACATCGTCAGGACCCACTTACGAGATCTGCTGGAGGCCTTGCAGAAACAGAAAGATGGCGACCAGAGTAAAGTTGTGTTCACCAAGGTCATAGCTATTGCTAGTAAGCCTTTGAAATTCTCACCCATTTCTTAAACAATGGTCCTGGTTTTAATGTTTTATGGACTCATTACCCTTAAGCAGCAGAAAAACAAGAACAAATGCAAAATGTGATGACCTATTAGATATATTAATTGATTGTGTCACTGAAATAGACTTACCTAGATATATGTGTGAATTCAGTATGTTTTCTTTTTTTTTTTTGAAGACTTGGTTTACCCAAGCTTGGTGTAAGAATTGGGGGAGAGAGGAGTTGTTGTGTGTTTGTATGCATGTGTTTGTTCATTAATTTGTTTGCCGATGGCCACTTCGACTCTTGCCATAATACAAACAGGGAAATAGTCTGTGGATTTGTTGTTTGTGAATATGATTGAATTAGAAGGTAGAAGTTTCATGTTACTGATTTTTTAGTAACTTACATTATTTATGTAATTAGTTAATCGTACTGTCTTTTATGTTGAGTTGAAATAAAAGCCAGTCAGTTCCTCTCTGGCCGATTAAGACTGTTGTATCGCCACCATTATCACATCTTTGTCATCACCATTGTTATTATTGTAAACATTATTTTCATAGGCAGCATTGTTATCACCATCATAGTCATCATCATGAACATTTCATTTGTTTCCTTGTAACACATGCATCAATAGAACATATCTGCAGTGAGGGTAACATGCCAAAAAAAAGTAAGAAATTAGGTTTAGTAAGAAATTAGGTTTATACTTTAGACAAAGAATTTGCAAAAGGAAGTGCTGCAAAAAAAAAAAACTAGTGAGGTTAACAAGTACAGCACTCCTAAGTAAATAGCAAAAAGAAAGAAGCAAATACTCCAAGAGAAATTCTCTTATACTCTTCCCTTATCCCATTGTCATTATCACTAGCATTGAAGTCACTACCACCATTGTTCTCATTAGCATTGTTATCACCAGCATTGTTACCATTTCTATATTTTTTAAATTTGAGTATCATCACTATAGTCATAAACATGAATGTTGTTCCTTTGTCATGCAGTCCTAATAGGACTATTATAAATGGGTCATTCTCTGTTTGGAGTCAAGCTTTTTTTTTTCATGTTACTGACTTTTCTTTTTGTCTTTTACTTAAAAGAATGCCTCCCAGACAGCAACAAAACTCAGGAGCATCTGAAAAAGATGGTGAAGACGATACAAGAAGATGCCCGCCTCTTAACGTACATGAAGTTGGTGGTCAGTCCTGACGTGACCAGCAAGAAAGCTGCTCATGCCGTGGTACATATTTGTTTTATTTCTTTCCTAGTTCATATGAAGTGATCAGAGAGCAAATGTTGCTCACCATTAAGTAAATTGTTATCTTTTTCATGGAGGTCAAAGGTCAGTAAAGGTGGTATTTTGAAGTAATGAATACGTAGTATTCAAAACTTGATACAACTTGAAGTGACCTTTACTCTGGTATTTATGAGTTGTTTTTTTTTCATCTTTGTTTAAACTAGACACAGGAAACTTTCCTCACTTTGTGCTTTGTGGAAACTGAACAATTTATGTATTAGAAAATCTCTACATATGTTTACCTTTTTTTTTGGTGTGTGTGTGTGTTTCATTTCTTTTATGCTCATAACTTGCAGGGAGAAGTTATGAAAAAGTTTTCATCTTCGAAGTCGGGAGCCGGCCCTGTCTACAACACGGTGAAGACACTGATGGAGAGGGTGGCACCCCTCATCCAGGATACGGAGGCAACCAAGGAGTTCCTCAAAATTGTGTCGGGGTACATCGCAGGCACGGGGGCCGAGATCAAGGGGGTCAGCAACAAGGAAGTCATCCAGAAGGCCCTGAGACTGATCCAGATGTTGGCCCATGTTTACCCATACACTTTCAAGTCAGAGGAATCTTTCAACTGTCTCACGGCGATGATCCAAAACGAGGAAGTGGCCGGCCTCTCGGATACCGCCCTTCAGACGCTGACCCAAGTCGGTGACTCCTTCGAAGATCACTTCCCAGAACCTGTCAAGTGAGTACCTATGAACAGAATTTTGAGCCGGGGATCACGTCAGTAATCCTGCAGTTAACGTTGCGACCTTTGAGTTAGAGACCAACATGTGGTGGTAGTGGTTGGTGGGGGTCATGCCTTTGACTTATCTAATGTAACTCAAACTTGCTTGAAAAACTCTAAGCACACTTTTGTGATATCTTTGAATGGTTTTGAGCCTCATTGTTGTATCTTGTGTGGGATCAGTTCATAAGTTCAGAGTGTTTTACATGACTTAGTGCCTTTCTCTACCTCTCTTAGTGCCTCTAGAACTGTCTAATGATGATGGCAGTTATCTTTCTTGTAGATATTTGGTTTTCGTTATTACTTGAGAATTTGATCAATCCTGGATAAATTGATACTCAGTACCATATAAACCTGCATTTCGTCGTCCCAGAGCCCCTGTGTCCATGAACCCACAGAGGTAATTTGTAGTCGCTGCGGTTGGTTTAGATCTGTAGAGGTCAAAGATCATGAAAGATTCATTACGACCCTTTCACTGCAAGCCAAGAGTTTATTTCTGTAGCACGCTACCACATGTTGAATGTTTCTTGAGAAAAGGTTATATTATCTTGGGTGATGGCAGTTTGGACCACTGAACGTTAGTAGAGGTTGAAATCTGGGAATCTGCAAAAATAGTCACAAAAATATGTTCTTTTTGACACTTAAATTAAAACAATAAAGGTTCAGGTTCAGGTTTTAGCTTCGGCATTTATGTTCAGCGTATAATCTTTAAGATTGTGTAGCGGTACTGGGATTAACTGTAGAAGTATTTCTCAAAATGGTGTTTTGAGTCCCTCAAAGGATCGATAAAGCAACTTTCACTTAATTTGTCTTCTTTGTTCATCGTATCTTTGCTTTTTATTCTAGAGCCTTGCAGAAAATCCTGACAGACTTTGCTACGACTGGCAGCCGACATCAAGCCAAACATTCCATTCGATGCATGAACTGTATCTATACAACCTCCAAGAAAGAAATCCTCGAGGCCGTCTTTAAGGTGGCAAACTTTCTTGAAAATCCCACATGGCTTCATTTAGAATCACCTGATACTGTCGTTTGTAGATGAAAATCAGACATTAAAACCTTGCTACCATTTCAGAGTGCTAGTCCTGTGAACACTCCTAGTTGTTCCGTGTTGTTCACACTTCCTTTTGGGTCAGGCTATTGATTTAGAGAGAAGAGACATATGGTGTGTGCCTGTGTAAGGCTTCATTACACCTTTAATGGTTGTGCTGTTTTCAGTTTGAAGTGTACAGGTAAAGGTTAGAAGGCGCAACACATCGAGAACGAGCTGTGGAATTCACCCATCGACAAATATCTATAAATTAAAAATTGGTGATCTACTAAAGTGATACATTTTCAGAGGGGAGAATCTCAACATCAATGCATAAATGAATCAAAATTACTCAGTGGTTACTTTCTTGTCCGAATGCAGAAACAGTTTTCTTGACAAACATACAGGTTTGTTGTTACTAGAGCAGTTTTTTGCACGTTGCCAAGTTCTGTGGTCCGTGCTATCTGGACAAAACGTTGAAAGTGGTCGTTCGGGACAGAAAACTGATCTCCTCAATGCATCAGTATTCTGCATATCGAAGAGTTGCACAAATGCTGCAGGAACCTTCTCATCAACTTGATAAACTGAAGGTAACGGATGTGTTGATGGGATAACAGGTCAAGTGAATGTGTCTTATTTCCCTCGTCAAAATGATAAAATGCAGAAATGTCAACATTTGGAGAAGTAGACATATTGTCTTTGTCAATGAAAGAACTAATGATCAGCACAATTTCCTTTGTTTCTTATGCATTGCTTGTGTGTTTTTGTTTTAAATTTAATCATTCTTCATTTGCATTTTTGCGTTTTCATTTTCTGTTTGTGTCATTGTTTTTTTCCCTTGTTTGCATCGTTTTCTTTCAGACATCCCAAAAGAGTCTTTCTCTTGACCACGAGCATTACTTCACAGCCCTGACGACGGTGGCCCACCTGGCCCATCTGGCGCCGGAGCAGTTCCTCGTCCCAATGAAGACCGTCATCGCTGGGACAATAGTGAAGGGCATCCTGATGCAGGATCGAAAGGAAGGTTCCAACGCCAAAGGAATTTGGTGTCTTGACTCGCAAGTTTGCGAAGAGACGCAGGGAAAGGTATGACAATGGCGATCAAGCCATCAGTAAAGAGTCACTGAGGTCCTTCATTTGTTTTGATATTGTCAGTGTGTCCGGCATTGAAATTTGTATCGATAATGTTTACATTGATTTTTGTTGATTACTGATGTGCAGATAACATCATTGTGTTACTCTGAAAATGATGTATAGTACCACTGAAGACTTTACATGCAAGGTCAATAGCATACAGTCCATAGGCACACATTTGAGGAGGCTATTTGCTCGATGACATCAAGCAAGTATGGTAATGGTGTTGTAATGACAATCAAATTTTATGTTATAAGATCAAACCACTGAATGGTAAGGGTATTGTAATGACTTCAAGCAGTGTATGGTAATGTTATGTAATAGCATCACAGAAGTGAATGGTATAGCCTTGTACTTTGATGCCATCAAAGGATGTATGGTAATGTGATGACAGAGATCCATTGTAACATAGGGACATCGAACAATTTTATGTAGCTTTGACTTGACCCTCGTGTTGTCCTTGTATAAAATTTAAACTAAATGCCAAAGCAATGAAAACCATTATCCCAGAATTAACACATTAGGGTAGATGTTTATAGTCAGCCATATTTCACATGAAATATGTCTTCCTAAACCCTCAGTGCTGCTGGTTTTGATTTCTTGCTGAAGGCAGACAAGGAATCATGCAATGGTGATTTGGGGTTGGTGTATGTGTATGCTGTTGTGTTGGTGTGTGTGTGTAAAAACAATCTTGTTGTCACTCTAGTTTTTGAAAGGAAGGTACGAGATAGGTGAAAGTTGGTGCGTTGGTAGAACATATAAAGATATCAGCGGGGATTGTTTTTTATGCGGTCATCTGAGGTCAACAGCAGCCAGTATATAGACAAAGTATGTGTGCAGTATCTCAGGAACTAAATGTTGCATGAACTTCAAACTTAGAGAGTATGTACTCCCTTATGATATAATAACTTTGTGATTTCTTGGAGGTCAAAGGTCATATGGGGTCGTCAGAGGCCGTAATGTGAAAAGCTTGTGAACACTCTTTTACACTCTAGTTTTTGAAGGAAAGGTGTGACACAGCTGAAAGTTGATGTGTGGGGAGGACATGTAAAAATCTGGGCTGGGATTGTTTTCGGTGCAGGTGCAGTTCAAATGTCATCTGAGGTCACCAGTAGGCAGAATGTAGACAACCAATTTTTGCATTTTTCTCAGGAACCACATCATGTTGCATGAACTTCAGACTTGGAGGGTATGTACTTCCTTTGAAGTAAATAAGATTGTAGAGGTTTTGTTTGAGTTCAAAGGTCACATGGGGGTATCAGAGGTCATACAGTGAAAAGTTTGTGAACGCAATGTTTTCAAAGGGGAAGGACCCCTGCAAGTTACAGGTGGTGTTATGGTGCAGTACATAATGACCTTGCATTGGTTCGGTTTTGGTGTAAATTGAAGTTGACGTGTGTCACTAGGAGGGGCAAAATGTTAGAAGTGAAGAAGTAAATTGTTGTGAATATCGGTTTGGATCACCTATGAGAAATTTTTTATTCTAAGATATGATCAGATGGTGGTTATATTTTGTTTACATCCAGCAAGGGAAAGAGTCAGTTGTAGGCTGTAATGGACTGACTCCAAAGATGTAACTTAAACTAATATCAATATACATCATTCACTGGCTGCAGAGTTCTTGACAATTGCAAACCTGGAGGGACATTTGAGGGAAACTTCTGTGAATAATGTGTAATGTCAGTTTTTAACTTTTCCACTAGAAGTAGGAAAAGACTAATATGTTCAACCTGTCTTACTGCTCATTACCTTCAAGTAGTTGTAATGATTTAGTTTTGCCACATCGCATGGTATGCATTATATACATGCGAAAAAGACCAGTGCTTCAATTGAGATGGGTTGGGGGCTGACACTAAGTTTCTCTGGAACACAGTGTCTTAGAAGGGCGACATTCCAGTATAATAACAGCAAAGAATCACTTAGCCTCTTGACTCTCTGGCCCGAGAATAACGGTCACTGGTTGTATTTTCTGCTCTAGTAACTCGCCCAAACTGTGAGAAACAGTGTGAACTGTAGTCACTCCTCTGTTTCTTCCGCAGCTTCTGGCCATCAAAGTTTTAGTTCACTGGTTGCTCGGCCTGGGTAAAAACATCAGCGGATCTGTCATCTCGACCATTCGCCTCCTTACCACCATGTTGAAGAACGAAGGGGACCTCATGGAGCGAAAGAAGATCGGGTAAGTTGAACGCATAAATGTTTAAATGTTCCTATTTATTCAGATGTTGTTTACTGTGAAAACAGGATATGAATAAAAACTGTCTATGTTCTGTTGTAATTTTTGTGCAGCCTGTAGATTGTTCGCCACAAGTTGTCGTTGAATAGCAAATGCGTGACGGATCGGGGGGATTGCAGTCGGTCATCAATATTTCGTCAAAAAATACAGTTTCGAGTCAATTGTCAGCACTCATTTATAAATGGCGATAAAAATGAGGGCGCTCGGCCATTAATTTTAAATGAGACAAATGACGACGTTGTCGACGGCCGCAAATCAAATTAATGACTTCGCACCCTGATGATTATCTCCTGAGTAAAATCCAGCATAGCAGCACATTTTATCATCAACAGAAAGAAATATCGTGAGTTCAGGGACATTAGCGAAAGGAAGATATTAATGCACAGCGATGGTTTTGTTCACTTACTTGCAAAGCTGTCTTAATGGTAATCATTAGCTTTTGTTTCATCTTCAAACAGGAGGGCAGACATGTCTCGCTTGAGGCTAGCTGCAGGATGTGCCTTGTTAAAGCTCGCTCAGGAACCAAATTTCACAGAATTTATCTCCCTGGAACAGTTTCAACTCATTGCTTTGCTCATCAATGTAAGTTCTGCCAGTATAGTGGAATCCGTGCCAAGATATCAATGTGCTGGTCCACTGTCCGTTTGCTTTCCATAGAAGACATTTTGGTTCAAATTAGCAAAGTATGGGAGGCCAGTCTGCTCTAGAATGCACATTTTGAAGCAGTAGATGACAGAATTTAGGTGTCCAAAGTTTCGACTCAATCCATCAGGATGAGTCAGAGAATATCTGCTTGTCTTCACAAATATTGTTTGATTTTCTGAGTTGTGGAAGGTGAGGCTTAGGGCAATTGATGTTAAGCTTTGAAGTAGACCCAAATATTTCATTTAAAAGTTGCTTCAAAGTTATCATATTGTAACAAAGGCAGCTGTCATGTGAAACAGTGTTTATTATATCACATTTCTAAATATTAGTGTCTTATGCTCTGCAGTGAGCGGTGTTGTCAGAGGGACTTGCCTATCCCTTTTGAAACCATCGCTGAGTTGGGCTGACATAACATTGACTTGTATACATAAGAGTAGCATTTCCAGCAGAAGTTCAAACAAATTGCCAACACATTACTCAAAATTTACCCCATGACCAAAGGCATTCATTAAATCGTGACCTGTGAGTTCATGCCTAGGTTATATGTAATCCGGCACCAGGCCAATTTGTCAGATTTCTAGGCATAGGGCAGCATTTACAGATCGGAGAAAAATACCCTGATGATGCTTGCACGGTCACATTAATAAGGGGCCCGCCCAGTGTCCACACAGAGCCCATGTAGTGACCGGGTCGATGAACGGATGATTTTCTGGATCTATGCCCAATTTCATTTCCTCGGCCGGTCTCCGGCTGGTGCTCATTCTGACCACTCTTACGACGCATCTACGGTATTCGTCAGGTCCGGACGGCGTTCGAACCGGCATCTGTAAGATACTCGATGCCTACCGGGCAAACGATGACCCGAATCCGTCGGGCGTCGGTCAGTGTGTTTAAAGTAGTGCCAGTTTAACAATCTTTGATTTCTGTCATGGAAATTTGCCAATCACTTTGTGACCGATCCAATAAGTGACAGACTAATGCCATGAAAGTTTTCTTTTTCTACTACAAACATGTCGTTCAGGTTGCCGTGGTTTCTCAAGTACTGTAGCCTTCTTTATGTTTCACATTGATTCTCAATAGTTGCATGTGGTAGCGACCAGCATAATTCTATCCCTGGGCCTGAAATTCCAGCCCTTTTATTCCCATCTAGCTGCACCTTTCCATCCTATTTCAATGGCTACATCTTCTTTCCTCAGTCACTTCCATCTGTCATCTCTGTTTCTTCCAACAGGATGAGTGCTTTCAAGTGAGAGACAAGTTTGCAGACAAGTTAAGCCAGGGTTTGATTTCACTGAGGTTACCTCTCAGTTACATGAGCATACTATGCCTCAGTGCCAAGGACCCCGTGCAGCAGAACCAGATGAAGGCCCTTGGTTACATCAAACAGTGTATTACAGTCAGAAGACAGTATTTGAAACAACATAACCTCACTGGATGTAAGTCATTGCGAGCAGAAGTGTAGCATCTGCTGCCCCCGCCCTCTCCCCCCCTCCCTCCTTCCAATTTTAATTTCCCTTTGTTTACATAGCCTTAAACATCTTTAGAAGGGTAAAATACTCTTCTGGCCATCATTAGCAGTTTTGAATACATGCCACTATATGGACAAAAATTGTCCAGTCCATTTTCTCGTGCGAGGAAAATCTTTGATCTGAACCAAGAAGTAACTCTCAAATTCTGTCTTTCATTTCTCATGTTTCTAGCACTCTTTATTTCAGAAGTTAGTTCAGGTATAATGAATCAGTGTTTTAATATTACACACATTGACCAAAACTTGGACCAAGGTAACCACAGTCCATAGTCTGCCTGGTAACTGGGGCACTGGAAAATAAAACACCGTCATGCTATGAGTACATTGCGAAGTCATTTGTCACACGTCATTTTGCTTTGTCCACTAACATGCGATATACGGACGTTCCTATGGGGTGTTTTTCAGCGTGCCTACTCGCCGAGTTTCGTCACATGTCACTGTACGCCAGTGAAACTTAAAGATCCTGGAAGTGGTTTTAGAATTGGGCCCCGACATTGTCGGTGGTGTACTCGGGTACCTTCCACGTTGTATGTAATGGCATTCTTAATCTCGGCCATTCGGGTACAAAATGCTCTTGACTCCACACATGAACACTCTGCTGGATACTGGACCAAGATATGTTGAGTTTTTTTTTTCTGATTAGCATTTTTTTTCTGATTAGCTGGATTTGTTTGTGTTACTCGTAGAAGTGGTTCTTGAAATTATATCCTCCAACATGCAAGGATTCTCGTAATAGCAGTATCGATAAATTTCTCACGGAGGTTATTCTTCATCATTCAAGGTCTATTTCCCTCCTGTCCTCTTAACCAGCATTTCGTCCATGTCAATATCCTCCTGACTCGAGAGTACCAAAGATGGTGCACTCGCTTTTGACAACGCATGTTTTTGTACATGTATATGTAGCTCTGACCTTGTGTGCCATTTGACATCCATGCTTGACTTGACAGTGAAATTCCTCTGGTTGTCAATATCTTCTCTATCACTTTGAGGAAGTATGAGACAACACTGTCACATTGGACGAATCATCATCTAACCCCTTACATGCCCATCTCTGAGACTCACCTATCCGGTATTGCAAAGCATTTGCTTCACAAAGTCGTCCTTGTTCTGCGCAGTTACAGCCGATGCTGTGTATTTGTAAGTTAAAGTCGTCCTTGTTCTGCGCAGTCACAGCCGATGCTGTGTATTTGTAAGTTAAAATCGTCCTTGTTCTGCGCAACCACAGCCGATGCTGTGTATTTGTAAGTTTGAGAGTTTTCAAAGAGTCAACTTGAAAATGCCGACATTCCTGTTATTGTTTTAGCTACATTTTCCTGCTCAATAGATGTGTCGTCTGATTTTTTCCTTTTTTTTTCCCTTTCTTTTTCTCATTCAGTGTCTATGTTAGCCATCCTCCCTGAGTATGTTGTACCTCACACAATCCATCTCCTGTCACATGACCCAGACTTTGTTACGCCAAAGGACCTCGAAGCCTTGAATGATATCAAAGAGTAAGTTAATACCTTTTATGGAACAGAATAGAGTAGTACACTTCTTTACTTCATGATGAAAATTCTGGTACTCACATATAAAACAAAAACAATGGGAAAGCTATTAGATATTTAAGGACATTAGAAATATAAACACAGTAAGGGGTAAAAGAAGAAGAAAGAAAGTTACCTGAAGCAAAAGTGGAACAAAAGAAGAAGACAGTACCTGAGAAAAATGAAGACATTAAAAGGGACACCCTTAGAGATGAACAATCGTAATTGAAGACCCGTATTGCACTGGGCAATCATCGGGAGGAAGGAAAAGAGGAATGTGCTGACACTTGCTGTCCAAAGAAAAACAAAATAGTGGTGGCACCTGACTGTTTTAGAAAACATTAATTGGTTTCTTCAAATGTTTAAAAGTCTAGCAAAGTCTGCTTGTTTTTTTTTTGCTTCAGTTGCCCTAAGTTTCCTTCAGTAGGCAAGTAAATTACACTGTACAGACACACCCGTGTGCAAGTCACATTTTGTTGATAATGATATAATGATGAGTTAATCTATTTAAAGTTCTTACATATAAGTGGTTTCCAAGGGCCTTATCACAGCATTACCCTAGTTCACTGTAACCAGTATTTACAACATTTATCGGAAGGCGCTGGTTGAACTTGGGTGCCTCACAGGTTACAGTTAGCACCTAGGTGGAGAGAAGCAAGTCAAAATAGATGCCTTGCTCAAGGGTACTACATGGACTCAAGCCCATAACCACCGGATTAAGAGTCTGATGCTTTTAGCAGTAGGCTACCGTGCTGTCTGTCACGTTCATGAAATGAGGAACAAAAAAAAAAGAAAAAAACATTTCAATTGGGTTATTCCCCAGTTACAAAAGACAATAAAGCAGTTACCTCTGAAAGATCTTTGTGACATATAATACTAGTTTGTTGTCGTTTCTTTCTGCAGGTGTCTGTGGTTTATTTTAGAGCCATTGGTCAGTAAACCAGAGAGTGCCAGTTTTGTAAGGAAGATGTTACAAACCATCAAGCAGATGAAGGATGCCCAAGCTGTAGAAGATAAACAAACTGCCAATAAGGTAATGCAACAGAACTTTTGTTGAAGTTCATGTTTTTTTTTTTTTTTTGTTTACATCTTTGGTTTTTTTCTTTTCATATCAGTTGGAGTTAGGTTAGATGTGGAGAAGGGTGTAAACAAATAAAGTGTCCGCCCTTTAATCCAAAGTTTGATATACGCTAACTTAGCGGAGACTGTCTATCCGTCTTTTTGTCTGTCTGCCTGTCTTTGCCTGTGTATGCATATTTTTAATCACCTCCTTTTCAGAAGCTTAATATTGTCACATGATCAGGGCATCGTCTCAATCATTTGAAGTTACCGCAAGAGGTTTTTCAATCGGACCAAACTTCCCTTCCAACCTGTCACTGTCGTGTAGCTCTTAAGATGTTTTTATCTTATGCATAGTCAAAACAAGCAAGAGCAAAAAACAAACAATTGATGATTAACTTTTTCATGATATTCCTCGCCCCACCACTTGTGCTTCTGTTGTCTCATTCTTTTTTACATATAATAGTGCTTTTGTTTTAGATTCTACATAATGGAACACTTATCTCACATTCTTTGTTTGGCAGAAACTCTATGCCGTATGTGAAGTTGGCCTGGGACTCATCACGACCAAGTTGCCCGGGATGGCGATAAAGGAACATCCTGGTGACATCGTACTACCTGGCAGGCTATTCCTAAAACCCAAGAAACCTTTCAACCCCAGAGACAGCTATCTACCGAAGAAATTGCAGCAGGAGTTCTCACAAGTAGCAGAGGCTAAGGTAACAACAACCTTGCTGATAGCGTGAAGGAATATTTTGTGAACCATTAGACAATTAAAATTTTTAGCACTTGGAATTTATTGATTAGAGTATCCGCTAGGCATGCTTCTGTGTGCTAATTTTGGTTGTTAGTATGAAGACTTTCATTGTTTAATGTGTGTATGAGTGGGTAATAGGTAACTTCCCTGCCTTGGTGGATGCATATTGCTTGTTTGAAGTGTCAAAGCTGACGGTGCTATCGTGTAGGGCACTAATACCTGAGGAATATGCTTTCAACGCCTGTTTATTGTTAAGACGGAGATGTTTTTCTCTCTCTCTGCATGAGATCCATCATATTGGTGTGTTGTTGTTGATTCCTTCTCAATTTCCATCACTCCACAGTCGTGTAGTGGGTAAAACAACCAGCTCTCTGAAGGTTTTGACTTTAAGGGAGATTGGCTTGCATGGAGAATTGGCTGGGGCATTATTTGAAAAGACATATGCCAATGGCTTGTTTTAACTTTGTAGTTGTTGATGTGGTGTTATGTGTCCATTGGAAATTCAGGTGAAGCATTTTGAATTGACCACATTCCAAACTTGCTTGTCATTGTGACAGTGGGCCTTAAGCCCACTTGGATCTGGGGTAAAGACAGAGAGGAGAACAAAGGTTAACAGGGGTCCTTGGCACAGTAGAGAGAAGTGCATTTGGTTCTGCAGAGACAGGTAAGTTCCATAGTCGTTAATGTTCAAACTGGTTGAGTTTTGGGATTTTTATGATCACGTTACAGGAAGGTGAAGGCAACGAAGAGAAGGGAGAAGAGAAGAAGAAACAAGTGAAAGGAGCAGCAGGCAAAAAGAAGAGCGGAGATGAAAACAAAAGTCCTCTGGGGAAGAAAGAAGACAAAGATGATAAAACAGAGGACAAGAAGACAGCCAAGTCCAGGTGAGGTTCCCAAAAATGAGCTTCTTCAGTTTTGACGACCTTTGTCGTCACTCTTGCAGTTTATGGGTAATCCTGATGAGAAACGATGGAAAAATGACTCATGTCACATGTGATCGTGAATGCTGCTGGAAAGAGTATCGTAAAACGTGTAAACAAAAGAATGGCTTGAGATGTTTTACAGAGGTTTAAAGTGGTGTGTACCTGCCAAACCCCTCCTAATTTGAGTTTTTAATCATCTTTAAAGTATGATTGTTATATGTGTACAAATACCACGCTTGCTCTCCATTTGTAATTTCATTTAAGCTGGTGGGGAAAAGATGTGAATGTGAAAATGTAGTTGACAAATTATAATCCATTTTCCATCTTTCAGTGGGAGTTAATCAACATTCTCTCAGTGGGAGACCATGTCCAGTTTGACTAGGAACCCATTCTCCCGTTCTTCCAGTGGGTACCTGTCACCAGGACCCAATCACCATTCTGTCAATGGGAACCTATCACCAATCTCTCATAGCCCAATCACTCTGTGCAAGCCCAGCCCCAATCTCTTTAATGGGAACCTATCAACATTCTCTCAGCAAGAACCCATCTCCATTCTCTCAGTGCAAATTCCATCCCCCATCTTCCATTTTGAACCCATCTTTTGTCTCTAATGGTAAACATTTCTTCAACCTCTCAGTGGGACTCCATTTTCATGGGTCTTCTGCTCAGAAGCTAAAGATCAAAGGCCTCAAACGTTCTCATGATGAGGTACACTCTCACTGTCTGTAATTATTCCTATTAATTACCAGCTGTTTCCTTTTCTGTCCACCAGGCTCTTATTCAATTGCAAAAGTAGCTCATCATGAACAGACTTGCTTTGGAAAGTCTGTTGAAATTCTCAGAGACTTTTCAGGACTTTACCCTCTAAGAATTCATTTATTATATCATATTTTAGGAATGCTGTTGCATCTGTGTGTGTGTTTCCGACTTTTTCTCCCGAATTTTTTGTTGTTATTGAAATTGAACTATTTTAGTGTCTAGATCTGCATTTTGAACACTCCCTTTTCAATTACAGGAAAGTCCTGACACAAAAGGAGGAAAATGACTTAAATAGAAGCAAGAGGTCCCTCAGAGGAAAAGGTGGATCTACCCCAAAGAAAAACAGCTCCCCAAGTAAAAAGTCCATTTCATCTCCAGAAGTGCAAAGCCCTAAACTTAAAACCAAGCAGACCAAGTTGGACAAGTTTGTGACTTCTAAGAAGAGATCAAGCAGCTCCAGTCCCGCCTCTCAAGTATCTCCAACCAAGAGCCAATCAGATGCATCATCCTCCGCCCCATCCCCTGCCAAAAGGAGGAGAGAGGCAGTGTCCTCAAAGTCTTCCAAAGATGAGGCGAAGAATGAGGTTAAAGATGCCAAGAAACCCAAAGGCATCAAAGCTCTGTTACAGGTCAAAGATAAAGGAGATAAGAAGATGGTGAAAACAAACAAAGTAGCAACCATCAAGAGGCAGGTTACCTCAGTGAGCAGGACTGATGGAGGAGCCAAGGGGCAGAAGAGGCGGGCTTCATCTCCACTGAAAGCATCCCCTAAGAAAAGGTAGCAACATCTAATATAAAAAGTCAATTACTCACAAATGTTCCCACAGTCCCCTTTATTGCTTTACTGAAACAATTGTTCCCCTGACATTAAAGATAATATTTACAATAGGAAGTAATGATTTGCTAATTTCTGTATAGTAAAAAATATTTTTGTAAACTGTTATTGCATTTTGGTTTATTGACATTCTCAGACCATTCAAAGTTTCCAATCCATGGAATCTGTACATTGCTTGTGTTCGATCACTGTAAGCTCATTGTAAAATTCTGTCATATTCTTTTAGGACAAGAGGTACCTCAGAGACCCCACAACAAGAGAAATCTGCCAAGATTACCAAGTCGCCAGCGAAGAAATCTTCACCAGTCAAGTCCACTGGAAAAAACAAGACCCCTGTGTCTGTGAGGAGAAATCAACAAAACAAGAAAGCAGACTCCGGTAAGAAGAAAACTCCAACCCCGAGTCCAAAAAAAGCTGCAAAGACCAAGACTACACCTCCTGCAACGTCGACGAGAAGAAGTAGAAAACAGTCTCCATCTCCTTCACCTGTAAAGAGAAGAACTGGAAGAGAAAAACCGTCTCTCGTGGTCAAGACCCCCACGCCATCACCTGCAAGGAAATCGGGTTCTTCCCCATCAAAGGCACCTCTCGCAACTAAGAAACCAGCGTCACCCGCAGCAAAGAAAGGCCCTGCGACAAACAAAGCCAGACGGTCGAGCTCTGGGAGCGTTACATCAGCTAAGCAAAGTCCCATAAGGACCAGGGGTAGACCATCAGGTACAAGGACCTCAAAGAAATTACAAGACAAGGCTCCTACTTCTCCATCCAAATCTCCAAAGTCTGTGACAAAAACATCCCAGAGAGGGAGGAGAGCGACCCCTGGAAGGTCGTCAGTGGGACTCAAAGCTAAGGTTTCCCCAGGAAAAACACCGCAGTCTACGGTGAAAAGCACTAAAACTCCTCCTGCATCTCCAGCTAAAAGCACTGAATCGCCTAGGAAGTCATCAGAAACCACAAATTCCCAAAAGAAGGTTCCTGAAAGTCCAGCTAAGAACGTCAGAAGAGGGCGACCTAAGGCATCTACAAAAGCATCCAACTCTAACAAGTCATCAAAAAAATCAAGTCCCACTAAAAGTCCCCCTCCATCGCCACAGAAAAGTGCCTCTAGCTCTACGTCTAAGTCACCAAAGTCACCCCCAAAAGTTAGACGGGTGAGGCAAACTCTGACCGCTTCACCAAAAGCGTCACCAGCGAAACAGCTGTCTCCACAAAAAGACAAAGCCAAGTTGCCTGCGGCGAAGTCGGGGAAAGCGAAGACCAACAGGTAATTGATTTGACCTTCGTAAGTTTATGGAATAGTTTTGTGCAAGTTGCATTCAGCAGACACTTTCGACCCAGTTCTTAGTTAGTGATAAGTTGGAAAAAGGAGCACTGTTGAAATGTCATGCGACCAACATTAAACTTCCATACAACCAGGCAGGGCCGTCTGACCCAACCCCCCTCCCGAGGGGGTTTGTGTCGAGACAAGCGAACCAATCACTGGTAAATGTCCACGTCAGGCAAGTTTTGAGTTTTGTGATTTCAAAGAGACGACTCATCACCAACAATTGCAGAGTCGTCACTGCAGTATAAATCAGAACAAGGCATGAAAGTCTTGTCCTGTTAAAATGGGAACCAGTAGCCTTGGTTCTGCATTTCTAAAGCAAGCTAAAATAGTAAAGATTAAAAACAGACATGGTAGTATCAATCTTATTGGTGACGTTGGGAGCTATACTTCACGCTACAACTAAGCTCATCAATCAACCAAACTAGTCAATGTTCTGACCCATTGTTTTGTTTTGCTTTGAATTTTCGAGAATGAAAAGAATTATTTGAATGTCAGTGTGTTTTTGTAGTTCTCTAGAAATGAAAGAGGTCATTATATCACTGTTTGACATTTACGTGACCAGTAAGTATCCTCAAGGGTCCTGCGGCCCAGGAAAGTTACAAAATTCTATTCACGCTCTCCAGGTCTGGAAAAGTCCATGCAATTTTCGTAAAAATGACAGTAAGTCATGGAAAAGTGATGAAGTTAAAAAACAGACTGCCAATTTTGTGTGAGTTACAAAAATTTACTTTTCGTCAAGGTAGTTGCTTGAAGATTTCGGCGATCAAATTCAGGCTCGAAATGGTCATGAAGTAGTGGTAAAATTTTTAATTTTATGAACCCTGCATCATGTCAAGGTGAGCTTGGGTCGAGAGCATGGTAGATGAGGTCATCATATGTACATCCGAGCATCTTGCTGCTCGATGTCTGTACTCTCTAAGTTTGTCCACATCTCTTGAATTACCTATAGATCATCTGGAAGGACACAGTCGAGAGATGCGGTGAAGAGGAAGCTGCTGGATTCAGAGAGGCAGTCTTCATCCTCGCCTGCCGGTAGCTCCAGATCAGCTAACTCGTCTGCAAAGTCCACTCCGAGAAAATCGCCCGCGAGATCAAGGAGTTCGTCGTCATCTCCCCAGAAGTCTCAGAAGAAGGAGGTCTCCTCACCCAAGAAGAATGTGAGACAGGCATCGAAGCTGTGAGTTACCATGATTGAGGAAATTGTCCATCATGGATAAATTTAGTCCAGTTGGTATTTATAAATGTCGTGGAAGTATATATCATTGATTTAGTGGACTCACTGCCAGTTCTTGTTAACATAGGACAGAAAAGTTTGATAGCACTCAGTCATGGTACAATTATCGACAAACAGGTTCTGTAACTGTGAAAGAAAATTGTGTCGGATTCTGTATCGGTACCAGGCCATATTTTAATGTTGACTACAACCATATGATGTGCAGAATGGACTTTGTCTATGACATTGAAGAAGATAAAACTAGGGAATCTGATTGACCATAAATTAGGCAAAATTCAACTCAAGATGTGTGAACTTCACTTACTCATGTTCTGCAGTTGTGTGAAGTATGCAAAACTATGGGAAATATCAGTGATTTTTTTGGTAAATTTGACTTTCTTGGTTCAAACTTTAAATGTAATCATGCCTATAAAGTATGTTACATTCATAGAAATAGATAAACTAGAATGACGTCATGGAACAGTAAGTGAGGCCCAAACTCTGTGTGGCAAAAGGTCTTCTCATGACACCACGTAACACAAATCCAAC
>VJOZ01006387.1:0-15461 GCA_009801055.1 Stichopus horrens | reverse complement strand
GGGGGGGGGGATCTGCAACAAGTTGAGCCTTAGTTAAACAATAAACATATGGGGTGGGAGGGTCTCTCACTTTAGTGTAGAAAATACGGCATGATAAATAATAATTACACTCATAATTATTATAAAAACAAATCCGAAAAATGCATAAAAATATCAAATGAAAACGTTTCATAACAATAGCATTAACCATAGTAAGTCGCAATGAATTAACATACCACTTTTAGGATACGTAACAATCAAAATGTCATCTTCCTTCATATTTAACTCTTTTATCGCCAAGAGACTCTCTCGTGGTACGAAACCTGGAAACTTTACACCTTCAAAAATGTGCATATCGTAGATTACGTCCACGGACAAGGCGATCCCACTTTCCTTTATTATTTCTTTAGTGATCTTCTGTTCTTCTTCTATTGAATATTCAACAGCCATATTTAATGGAATGGTCGCGGTAGAGGTCTCCCAGTCTATGTTCGTAAAATTGTGGCACTGTTGTAAGAAGACAATCAATGACACGTGAAGTAAAGCAATTACAGCCAAAGACACAGGAAGAAATCAATCAATGACACAGTCAAAACTCTGTTAATCATATATGTGAGGATCAATCAATGACACAGGACAGAATCAATCAATAGCACGGGAGAGAATCAATCTAAGACACATGATGGAACCATCAATCAATGACACAAGCAATGACACATGAGAGAATCAATCAATGGAACAGGAGGAAATCAACCAATGACACTGGAGAAAATCATTTAATGACACAGAAGGGAACCAATCAATGACACAGGAAAGAATCAATCAATGACTCAAGGGGGGAATCAATCGATGGCACAGGAGGGGATCAATCAATGTTAAATAACTGATCGGGTTAAAAATGATTTGAAATAGTCAAAAGACTCATGAGTGAAGCAATCAACGATATAAGACTGCAACAATCATTAACACTTACGCAGGAAGTGAAGTTTCAATGGCAAAGTATTATGGAACAAGAAATGAACCGCAGTACATGATGATGTAAATAATTATGTAAAATATACGATAATGCACTAAAAACGTACGACCACACATTAATATATATTCGACCATACGTGTGTGCTAAAATGTCAGATCAAAACATGGAAACATATATTTACGATGATGTAGTATAGACTGACGTGAAAAATGTCCAAAAAATGCAATCATGTATTGAAATGTGACGATGATGTACTAAAGCTTACAATGATGTACTAAGAACTTACAATAATGTACTATAAACTTACAATAATGTCCAAAAAAAAATTACGATGGACGTTAAAACAAATGGTGACCAAACATGTTCAGCTAACAAAGTGACCTATATGTCTATTCATATGTTGAATATGCGTAACAATAAATATTCAACGTTACCAACGTGGCTTTTCTTCGGGGTACCGTACTATGTGTTAATCAAAGGGTATAGTCCAGTACGTTGATAGTGTATGTGGGTAGCCATTACGGTAACAACCCTCCGTAGCTATAACTGAATTATAACCAGTCCCTGACCATATAACCATATACCAGTCCCTGATCTATGGCAGCCGTGAAAACACTTCCTCAATAGGCTACATGCATGTGAAACGTATAGACTAATACTACATACGGTCCAAGAGTAACTAGGAGTAACATCACATACCTTACATGAAACGCGAAGTTGTGCTCTCGAAGACCGCAGAGGAAGTGACAGAAAATTTATGCAAAGAAAATGTACGTATTGCGCTTTTCACAAACACTTCAGAACTTCCTGTCGGCAAACGCATTAAACAGAGATTGCCTGTGTTGAAAATATGTTAACTAGTACAGACATGTATTTGTATACTGTATACAGCGTGGTCAACAGGCACATTGCACATTAGTCAGACAGTGTGGAAGTACATCAATACAAAAAGTGCATTGAACAGATATTCCCCGTATTCTTGAGTCTAGCTATGTCTATATACCTTCAATGAGGTCAGTTAGCATGCTACAATGACAAGTTTGGCATGAAGTGCCTATTTGGTTCACAGAAATGACAAGGAGGCGGAGCGTCACTGATTGTTCCCCCATTTATTATAAATCGTATCATTTGTTTCGTGTTAATTACATCACATATGATGCTGTTGCTTAATTACATGCCATATAATAAATAAAATGCTGCAAACTTCAATGATACTAAGAGCAATTGGAATTCCGTTGACCAGCGGACTTTCAAGAGATCACCCATACGGCATATAGTTTGATCGTCTTATCAAGTAAATCTTAAATTTTCCCACCTCCCAGCTAAGATCCATTCATTGGTAAAAAAAAAAGAATCTATTTATGTAGGGCCATCGAGAACACGTATGGACGCCGCCCATAAGAAGCACACTAAAACATAACCTATTCAATGCCTATTATATGCATGAATTCTGTCATCGAAAGCATCTGCTTCTTAGTATAAGGCTATGCTTTGCATTGCAGAGGAAAAAATAGTTGCGACTCCGTGCATTCATCCATTCTAAAGCCCACCCCAATGGGTACGTACATCTGGATATTCATTCATGTATTTAAACAACAGAAATGGATATCCATACGCCACATTTGGAACCGTATCGCCGTCTATTTCTTGTGAAACATTCAATGACTTAGAAATGAAACAATAAATTAGCACAGGAGTGACGCAATTAATCAGAAGTTACATGATAATGTCACACAAGTGAAAACATCAATGAGACAGTGATGGATCAATCAATTGCACCAAACAAAAATGTGTGACAAAACAATCAAGAAGTCAATGACAACGGAGTGGAAAAATCTTGAACACGAAACTGGAACAATTAGTAACATAAAAGTTACAAAATAATGTCACACGAGCGGAACTTTCATGATTTTAGCCATTGTCCATTGACACATTGTCTATTGTAAACCAATAACTGGCACGGGAGAGACACAATTAATGTCGTGTGATGTGCNNATTCAGAAGTTGCACAGTAAAATCCTCAGTAAACATCCGTTGGAATTTTGTTTACATCTTTTACCTTTTACTGTATCACTTTTCAAGGTTTGAGAAAAATGCAAAACAGACGACTTAAAGAGTTGCATAGTGTCAGTATTTCTTTTGTAAAGCTGATAATTTTGATTTTAATTACTTAATTTGAAGTCTCACATTGGTACGTGTTATTGATATTTTTGCAGAGGAAAATGCCTGCTTCCAAAATAAAGAAATAAAACCCTCCTGTCATATACAGTTCTGAAAAATCCTTGGATTAAAGGAGTCATAACCAAAGGATTAACTCAAATTGATTTGAATCACGGTTAAACATATTTAGTTGTTTAATTTTTACGTTCGAAAGTCTCATCTACCCCATCTTATAACAACTCAGTGATCGAACAAATTTCTTGACCAAATGTGTTCATTCACATTTTGCTTATTAGTAATTAAAACTTACCACTTACATTTAGTGCGTTGTCTCATTCATTGTCCACTTTAAATTACTATCGTTCTTATAGGTGAACCACTGTACAGTCAGTGCTTCAAGTAGTTAGACAATGTAAAATAACTGTCAATGTACTCGTTTGACGTTTACATAGTGAGGTCCACCCCTCCCAACACCCAGACACGTTGAGCAAATACTCGCACTCAGCTCCATATCGGGACGGGAGGGCAGTCCCAGCAAGGAAGTGGCTGGCATTCCCATTTTCCGAGTGACGCAAGTTATCACGAGATTGCCAGCAGAGACTGCGTCCTCCGGTTCCAAGTTTCATTTGAGAGTCCTCTCGCATTTTCGACAAAATTTTCTGGCAGCTCGGCTAGTTTCGAGCTGCGCGTGATAGAGAAAGGACCTCTCTGGCCAGTCACTGCGACCCGTTAAGGCAGCACAAGGGTACATTCAATTGACCTGTATTAGTCTAACACAGTGCGGGTATAGCGCATACTTGCACTCAGTTCCTTATCGGGATCTGTCTATTGAGTTACTTGTATGTGAAATAAATATGCTGCCCTGTTGCTCTTATCTTGAACAATGGATCAGTTGATCGTCTATCAACAGGGCGCGCGCAGGTGAGTACAGCTCTGACCAGCCTCAATTTGGTATGCACTAACGATGTGTTCAAGTTTCCCAAATTCAGGTAGGTAATGAGAGCAGACAATCTGCCAGATAATTGTTTCGAAATGTATTAAAAGAACTCAGAAAATTAAGGTGAGTTACGTGTGCAGATTCATGTGTCTTTCTTTACATAACTTTACGATAAGGACAAACGATGTCAGCAATATTTGTCTTCTTTCGTTAATCTCTCTCTTTCCTTTAATACCATTTGATATGGAATTAGCAGTAACTTCCGTAATGACGTCATCTGTGACATCGTGGCTAATGCCTTCGGCATTCTTTTAAATGACAGTTCCAATATCCTGTTAGGGTACTTAACAAAAAACAAAGTTGCTGATCCAAAATTGTTTCAACAGAAATAAACTCAGTACATTCTGAATGTACAGGAGTTCATTCGATCACTTATGACTCTTATCGCAGTCAATGTCAATAATTCGAACCTATTATAAAAGAATTTTGACATCTGAGTAGAAAATTAGGATATATTGATTTGATTGCATATTCACAAATGTCACTCAATTATATTAGAGAGCCACATTTTAAAAGTGCTGTATTTTAAATACACCAAACTGGCACATGAAAGTAGTTGCATCATTCCTTCCTACCAAGAAACGTTTGCAGCATTTCCCATTCCCATTCTTTACTACAACAGAATACAATCCAAGGCTTTGGGGCATTGCATCAATTGGAAATTTCACTGTTTGCAAGATCCCCAAGTATTAATCTGAGGAGCATATTCATTGTTAAATGAAAAAGTTACCTCCTACCTAGCTTTCAATTACGTACACATATTTAATACCATAAGGTGAAAGGTGTTTACATTAAAGGACACCATATTTTTTGACAGCTTATAAATTTAGTTTTTTCTTTTCCAAATAATACAACTTTTGAAACATCGTAAAGTCACCTTGAAATTTGATAGCTTGGCCACGACATCTTTAAATACATAAAATGAATGAAGATAATTTAACTTTTATTTGCTGTTGAAATGATCTGATATTGCTAAAAGCCCGTCAATATGGTCAAACACATTTGACGAAGATAGGACACTCCAGGGGCAAAACTACGAAAAATTTTCTCGTATATTTTTCAAGGTTACATTAGTCTTGTTTGATTTTGAAAGTTTAGGTGGCATGGACGGGGTATAACTGGTTTGAGCCTGTATATACATGTCAAGTTGTTATAAGATGGATCTGATGACTGATTGCCATCCTACATCTAGAGAGGGGTCCAAGGAGTTTGTTAGCCTTTAGCTTTATTGTCATTTGCTACCCACGGCCTGAAAAAAATATATTCATATTTAAACATTATCTGAGTATGCCTTATTCAGAATAAAAATGTCGGTAACAATGTAGGTTTGAAAATAAAGGTAGGCCATTTCATCGAAATTCTGACCACTAGATCTGTCACCGTGACTGCAACAATGTCAAAAAGATCCTCGTCCATAGTATTTAGACTGGTCAGAAACCGGGTAGCATATACCATCGTTACACAGTAAACTGAATGGTGTAATACTATTGATGATGATAACTGCAATCGAATACATCTTCCATGACCTACATGTGGTTTTTAGGGCTACGTCGCAGATTAGTTTGGTCATAAAAAGTGCCTACCAGTATTAATGTTGTGTTGAACATAGCTTTATGCATTTCAATGTTCAATTCACCAAAGTGCAAATTCCGATTGCACTGCACTGATCCTAATAACACGAGCGCATTCACTTCCAACCTGCTGAGTGACACACGAAAGCTGGCGAAATATATTGAATTAACTACACATAATGCATGGAAAAGTCTCATAATTTCTAATAATATCGCACACTGAGAAATGGGATAAGAAATATTATTTCCATAGGAAATCATTCCCTCCCCCAAAGTTTCTGGTGCACACTTTACCAAAGACATCAACACGGGCAGAACAGTAGTGCTCAAAAAGGAAAGAAATAAGACCAGAAGTGAGATTATGCAAGTATTCCGATTTATTGTTGAATAGTTTGACCTTCTCTGCTCTCTCAATGACTGATTTAGAGTGGCAGATACAAATCACATGTGCCAAATAAATTCAAATTACTCATCTGCACATCAGAGCGTAACAGAAATAATCACAGAACACATGTATACCAAGTCTAAGTAAATCAAGTAACGAAACTTGCAGTAAAAATGGACTACGTCAACTCAATTTAGACCACTCCTTGAAATGACAGTGCATTTAGACCCTCTGATCAGTTGAAATAATGCAATCTTACGAATATCTCTCAGAAAGTTAAATTGATTGATCAAAATAATAATAATAATAATTCATGAAAGGGTTCATTTTCTTCCTTCTGTCTGAGCGGTTCAGAGTCATGTATTCGGATTGGCCAGTTTCGTCAATACTAGAAACAAAGAAATAGTTCTTCTGGTCCTCCCCTGAGGTGAGTTATAATACAAGCGAAAAGAGGTCAATGTTGTATTGTCTAGGTGACTGTGTTAAAAATATTCGCATTCATCTGTTTGTTCATTTTTTTGTTCGATGTAGCCAAGTTTGGACTTCTTGTGGTCATGTTATGGTAATATTCGTGGGTTTTAATGGTAGATAAGGCAAACGTTGGGGGAAATGTACGGAACTTTAGCTTTGGACAATGCTACACTAACTACAAAGTTTGGTGATAGAATGAAATACGTATAACCCTCAAATTACACAATTATTTGCAATGGCAAAGTCCTCAAACAAGAAAAGATTGCAGAAGATGATGATAATGATCAAGCATGGTAATTGCTGTCTTCTGTCATATCCTTTGACATACTATTTGCCACATATTTACTAACTAAATGTATGTCATACTGGTTTTAGTAACAGTATATTTACCAAGCGTAATCTAAGCGGGTTAGCAAAACAATCACAAGGGTATGGTCAGACACAGAAGTCATGCTTCATTCAGTATTTGGACGTACAAAGCCGTTCTGGATAAAATGAATGCAACGATTGGGGACCTCCAGGTATGAAAAACTGGTCCCCATAATTACCCGACACTGAAATTTAATCAATTAATATTCTTCAGAGGTGAGGTAAGGACCCAACAGAAAGGCCCNNACCTAACGAAACCTCTGGGTGGGATGTGTCGAAAATCTGACATTAACCAAACGATTGCTACTAACATCACAACATGTGAGTACCAACGAAGTTTCATTTCAAATATGATTTTCAAAACTCTTTGGGTGCAAGTTTACAATGATGAAGTCAAGCCAGTAGATTCTACAATAAAGGACGGTGTTATAATGTTTTTAACAACTACTTTTCTATCAACTTAAATGTAAATGAATTAACTGTCAATTGATACATGGATATTTAAAGTAAGGTTATATTTAGGCAATGTTTTCATGTTATTACAACAAATTAACACATTTTTGCTCGTTTCTCTTTCAAATAATCTTACTAGGCGAAGGTGTTCAAGAGGCTCTGAACCTGCACCTGTACGTTCTTCACATTGAGGGTAATATGCCTAAAAGTGATAAACTTCGTACATTTACGTGTAAGGATGCACTAGCAAAAATCGAACATAACAAGAAGTTTAATCTGAATTGACTAAAAGAGGGTGCTGGTGTTGTTGCACGATGTATACCCGTTTACCCATAAAAGCCTTTCGTGCAATGGATCAGGCTTACATCAGGTGTATTTGAAGATTTGATCCTGATGACACTGATTGAGGGTATAGAGGAGGGCTTTGGAAATCTTGAAGTCCTGGCGTTGTTTTCCTTTCATTGTTTGAAATTCAGAGCTGAAAAAAAAAGTACAAAGTTTGTTCACATTTTCAAGTAAAATGTTTTTATAAAATGTGTTCTATTGGGAAATTAGTTTAGTTCTAAAGGAACTTTTCCAATAAGCTTAAGGTTCAGTAAATAAAGTAAAATAAATCTAGTAGTAACAATTTTGATGATGTCTGATATAAACTAACTATAACCTATTATACTATTTTTAATATACTATATTACATTTTTACTGCAAGAGTGACAGCTTCCTGCAAGTTCATCGCCCTGGCTTGATCATTTTTAGTCGTACTTGTAACCTACCTATAACTGAAAGTGCTTGAAATATAATTGTAGTGTAATTTAATTCCAAATTGTTTAATTTCCAACATAAGTTGGTAGTAATATAAAATCAGTTTCAAAAAAGCATGTGGCGGTAGTATGCAAACTAGTCTGGAGTCAATGACTCTAGATTAGGAGCCATGATATGTGGTAGACGCAAGCTTATGGAGAGCACCTATCCTTCGTAGACGGGCTTAATCTCCCAATTAGACATTTTCTCTTGGGCAACCTTGTCAAATAGCTCATTGTCGGCTACGGTGAAAAGTTCTTTCCAAGAACCAATAACACCTGAGGACAAAACAAAATTAAGATTTCAGAATTTTAAGGATCGTTTCAATTGGTCTTCTGCATTACTGTGAAAGCAATTATCGTTTGATACCGCGTCAAAAGGGTATCTTCTAGAATTAGAGAATGCAATTATATATGGGAATACTCTTTTGTCTCAACTATCGCTCAAAAACTTTAGGAAAGTGTAGGATTGACTTGGATTATTTAAACTTCGCTAGAAATGCCCAGAAGCGTTATGGCATTATTGAAACTGGGACTCAGGGTTTATAATTGGGTTTTACACCAAATAGGAGGTTTATCGAGTTGACGGTGGAAATACATACCTTGAGTTGTAGGTTCACTATATAGTACTTATCTTAAGCCGCCAGAAGTAAACATACGGACCAACGTTTGGTTTCAACAATTGAATAATATTATGCTATCATGCCGACGAATGGTTAGGTTGTGCATTGCGCATGTGTGTTTGTGACGATCTAGTGTATTTACGCAAGCATAATTTACTCACTACTCTGAGTTTCACGCCCCTCCGGCGATCATCAGGTGAGATAACTGTCTCCATCCAAACCTATACCGTTGCCAGTGCGTTTTATTTCTTTCTAGCACGGACATGCTGTTCCTTCGATCAGACAATGACACCTTCATCACCTGGACATCACAGATTCATCAAACCGAGATGGACAAATAATTCTCGCACCATGTTGACACTACATTTGCATACCGTGGTCGCTATCTAGTCGCAATGCAAAATGGATTTGCTTTTATCAGCGTATGTACACTTGAAAAAAAAGTGTTTACGGGTGAAACTGCTGCCCATGCTAATCACACTCTTGGCGCCGTTTCCTTGCACTCGCGTCATTTCTCTTTGTCGTTTTTTGTTGCATAGCCCGGGAGAATCAATAACGACCTATATGGCATCGACTTTCTTATAAATGGCGGATGATCCTAGCAAAACACGATTAACGTATACGACCCTGGAATATCGACGTCGTTTCCACCGACATTTATAATGAAGAGAACCATATGTAACAAAAGTGTTACAGTGTGCGACTTTGCATACATACATTATGTCTATTACGCGAAGATGCATTTATCAAAGCATGTACAGATGTAGTTTGACCATTAACCTCCTCAGCAACCTCGCACAGCATCAAGTGACTGCGACATAGGGCCTATGGATTCTCTAAATATGACAAATGTATTGTCATGAAGGTATAGAGAATTAATTACGTTTAAGAAAATACACTCCAACCCCAATCGTCTCCTTAAAACGAAAGAAATAGCCTCAGTAACATGTGGTCCAAATTCCTGCATCTCTTAGTGTAGTGATATACGCCACCGAAAGAAGAGGCGGTATATACTCTTGAATCGTTGAATTCCTCCTTCCTGCTACGAAAGACAATTAAACGGACCATAATTGAGGACGTCTCTGCGGTATTCATTACTCAAGTTCGTACTTCAGTCTCACGTCGGCTAACATTGATGCTAAGTAAAATCGTCATCAAGTGTGCCATAAATTGCTACTGTAACTGCCGTTCCCTTTTTATTCAGTATTAAAATTGCCGGTTTTACTTTCAAATTTTCTTCCATAAGTACTCTTAAGTTTATGCTAATTACTACACTGCAAGGTCGCCATCCAACGAGTTCCTCCGTGGAGCTTAGGTTATGCTTTCCGTCTCTTAACTGATGACAGCTTGGAGTTCTCGTAAAACGGAAACGGTCGATTAAAATAACTAACCACTGACTGGTTTTTTTTTTTTTTTTTTTTTTTTTTTTTGAGAGCACGTTTATTTAGAAGACAAGTTTGAATGTTTCCTATCAAAGGTACATCCGTAGGATATGTTCTTCATTAGTGTCTACTCCTTGAAGTAATATCTGTATTTTGAGGGTCTATAGTTTGATCAATTAAAGTTCGTTACTGGTTGAAGAATTCCAACAATTCCGACAAAACAATAGAATTTCTTCGTTTTGTCCAAAAAGTTGACCCCATACGCCATTTTCATGACATAGCACACGTAACAACGAGGCAACTACGTCGTCCTGAAATAATATATTGTACGCATTCGTGTATTACTTCCATGACGAGATATTCGTAATTAAATCCATTCTCTGAAGAGATGTCTGTTTTTTGAGGCGCCTATAACTTGATCGGGTAAAGTTCTTCGATGGACGGATCCTTTGAGAACTCCAAACATTCTCATACAATAACGTCTATTCGCCTTCAAAAAACCAATCGAAGACTCAATTTTCACATTGACAAAATTTATTGTGAATTCTAAGCTATATATTAAAAAAAAGAATGCCGTCTGTCCCTAAAATGACTATTCATGAATATTCATGTGCCTAGGGTTCAGATAGACTAACAATATTTAGTGGAATTGGGAGTTGTTTTTGCTCTACAAAAAAGTGTCCCTGCATAAATATCAAATCAACAACAAAAAAATCAATAAACAAAGAATATCGAACGGTAAATATCAAAACGAAAAACGACACTCCGGTTTTGCTTTTTGCATTTTAAATTTCAGCTGAAAAAATGCTATCACAGTTTTGTGTTGGGCTAATTATGGATCCCCAATATTTGCCGTTCATTGCAGTCATTTATATTTTTTGTTCGTTATGCAATCACCTAGCTACCTTCACGTGTTTCAAGTGATGAATAAGAAACAAAAAGGAAAGGAGATGTTCACTCACTGACATACTGAGTAATAGAATCTATTTTGCAAAAACTATAAGCATTCTACTTTCCTAAGCCCAGGGCACACCGCTAAGACTTCTCACGAGCCCACAAAACTCAGCAATCGTAGACAGTCGTGAAGAAGTCGCTACACAGTGTGGAGTCTCCCATCAGGAGAGGAAGCTACGATTGAACATGTTCAATCCGGTCGACCACGACCTGACGGAAATCGACGTAACCGTAGTCGTAGGGCTGGCCACACCGCCACGATTATATCGGACGCGACGTCGAGTCTCGCTGGGTCGTGGGTTGTCGGTGCGGTGTGAACCGGGCTTTATGTCCGGTACATCCTGATCCCACCGTTACCACCATGCATGTACTCCGTCGTTATTCCTCGGCAGGACAAAAGGGAAGAAACAGTTGAGGTTGCGCTCACGTGATTGCTGGAAAACTGGAAAACATAATAGAGAGAAGGTGACATTAATTGATGGCATAATTAATTGATTTAGACACCTTATTTGATTCGCTGAATGGAAACATAATATAACGAACAAAGTGAATCAACCAAATGCAATAACTTGATGTAAACTAATTGATACAGTTTTAGGCAACTAAACGTGACAGTAACTTTTGTAGATGTTAATTGAAGTAACAAGCAAATGATCTTACGCAATAGTTCGTCAGATCTAACTAGACCTAGACTAAATATTCATAGAAATCTCATTTTTCCATTTCATTTCTATCCTTTAGTCAAACTATGTGTGAGGTCTGTTATACACGCATTTTCGACCGTAACTGTCAAAACAGTATCGTCATTTTGACAGAGAATTCTTTGCAGCCTTCGAAATACAATGCGAACCGATATCCTTCCAAGTTATGTGGACTGAACTGGCTACAGTTTTTCTTAAGCGATCTTGGAATATCGATATCACGATTTCTACACGACCTACTTCCACTGAGTTACCTTTCCTAGATTCCGTGTTGCCAAGGTTCCCAACAACCAAATAAAAAACACCCAGTTGATAATCGTATTTCGCGTGTTTATTTTACTGTTGGGATAGTAGTCTGCTGTACAACTGAACCATATCATATCTCCTAAGGTCACCCCATTCGATCTTTCAAAAAGAAAAGAAAATGTTAAGTATAATAAGGGAATACTCCATGCAGAGCCCCTTGTTCATCTTCTACAGATGAGTACTTTCTACTTGAACTGTTATGCTTCTCTCTTGTTACTGTTTGTCTTCTTTCCCCACAATAGTCCGATTGCGTCAGGTTGAAAACAAACCGTGGTAATGTTCATTTCAAGCATGCGTTTACATTCAAAATTCTGAATTGTTCTTAATAAAAACAACACGGCCCATTTTCTGTTCTCGACTGTGAGCATTGCATAGCAACATTAATTGTCCTTATGTCTATACATCAGATTGGGTGCATTCATTTACAGCTCAGCCTACGCTTACATAGGCTATGGGTGTTAATTGTGTATTTTGTAGTGTTTATATTGATTAGTGTTTATAAGTCTATAAGAACATACACCAAGTAGGCTAAACTGATGTGTACTGCATTCATTCCATATGACAAAAACTACACTAAGCAGTAGTATGTATCTCTGCAGACTTTAACTGGATCACCATGGAGATGCTAACATGTGGCATCTTAAAATTACAGTACACCGTGGAACATTCTACTTTCTCATCGGGGGAGGAGAATCTGGTGTCAGAGGTGGGACATTTCAAAGCTTTGACATTTATTCTACAACTCGCGACAAATGTCAGTAATTTAACGTTATACTGTCGCTGAAAAAGGCTCAAGCAAACTCTCCATTGTTCATTTTTCCTGCAAGAAAAAGCATGTACTTGGGTAACAATGAGCTTACATCCGGTCCACCTTGTCGCGCTTCCGGTGCAAGTTGAATTGAACATCGATCTGTCATGATCTTAATGTTTCAACCTTGAACAAAAAATTCTTCTTTTCCCTTGTCTTGTTGTGATTGATTGAAAGTCGTTTTCCTTTTATGTCTGTAGAGCGAGAGAGAGCGGGAGTCACGATGTAGTTTGTATTCCTCTCATTAAAAAGTTTTACATGTCAGAGCAAACATTTCCTGCTCTTCGGTTACTACGATGATTGCTTTCCACTTCAGACAAGTGTGTTATTTGCGAAAGTTATTATTGGCGTAGTTTTGTTAGACGATAAATCACACAGGTACTCACACACGTTTTCAAATACACTTCTTAGGGGGAACCCCCGTAGGCATATATTCACCCAAACGGATTATGCGCCAAGTCTTGTGCTTATTTATTAATTTGAATATATTGGCACACACGGAAAATCGGTACCGGAGACAGTAATTAAATACTTCGTGTTTTACAATTGCTTTCATTAACAAAACCAAAACAATGCTTTAGAAGAAAGTTCCTCTTGCGTTGCTTAAAATTTGCAGATAGGCTATTTGACAACTTTAAACACAAAATGAAAACGTTTAGAATTGATATCATCTATATTGTTTGCTTCTGTTAACGTAATTACTTGTTACATGATTGCAGAATATCTTTGAATATTGTGTTTTTGTAGCAATCACTTGTGGCTTTGCCTTTGATTTTGCCAGTGATAAGATTGATGAAAGCTCGTAAACGAGATAAAAATGAAATATATTTAGCAAAATAAAGACGCTCTCCATACACAAATTGCTTGAACAAATAGTGTGTCTACGTTTTCATATTGTGAGAGAGTCTACAAAAATTCCCATTTGAATGAAACTACACGTAAAGAGTGACGTCAGAACTTGTTAACTTCGATCAAGTAAAATCAAGTCACAAAAGAGTCAGCCAGTGAGATAAAAACCAAATTATCTTTTGACAGGTCGGTCACTCTTCCAGAGTCCACAAAGTTAGTTTTTGTCTCCTTGCCCGTTTTTCGACAAAAAAAAGGAAGAAAACGGTGAGCCTTCAACACCGTTGGCAATCGATACATTGTCACATTCATGTGAGAAGAGGCGTGTACTATAATATTACAAACTTAAAAGTTTGTTCTTTTTGTCGTGAAAAGGAACTCGACCCTTAAACATTCCAGCGTTTAATGTTTCACATCGCATACGTCTGTGTGTTTGCTTGTAGATGAGTTTTGTAGTGAACTGCGTTTAGGTATAGCTACCCTCAATACCCTCTTGAAATCCACGGTTTTTTTTTTACGACAAAAACCATGGCAGCCAGCTTGTGTCCCATTGCGTCCTACCACGTTGCAAGTGATTCGTCATGAACAGTCATTTCTCCGTTGCTTTGTAAAAATTGGTCAAGATAAGCCTACGAATGTCTCATTTCGGCATTTTTTTAGTATAAAANNTTCTGCCGTAACTGGTAAAAAGTGGCATATACGTTGAATTTTTAGTTTTACTGTTACCTAGGCGACACATTGCAACGATCAGCAACGATATTACTTATTGACCGCCATTTTACCGATCAATGATTGCAGGTCTGATCAATAAATTGTTCATAGCATCATTCTGGATGAACGAAGCCGCCACGTTAATTTGATTACACAATCTCTCGCTATATAGTCCACTTCAAGCGCTCACTTTATAGACTATGACAAATCTGTTGCTGTAGCCACATATAGCTTCAACTTAGAAATGACTGTAAAGCGAGATTTCCGTTAAAGAGATTTACCAGTGAAAAAGACTGACATTGCATAAAAATTTCAGGAAGTTCCCTGTCTTTGTTGGTGAAATATTTATTTTAATAGTATATTCTGTCTGGATGTCATGTTTTTTTTTAAGACAATTTCTATTTAACTTTATGGCATTGCCTTTAATGCTACACCAAACACACTATCTGAACCTACCTTTTTATTTCTTTATAATATCGACTGTCTTAAATTAAGAAACATCTCAATATTTTTCGGGGTTTTTACCTTTATTCTATAAACATTTAAGCTCAATTTACAATTCACCCAATCTATTTTTTTTTTCACTACTTCGAAATCCCGGGGTCAAGTGCGCTCTTCTATTTAGAAGGATCACATAAGATTTTTGCAGTTATTTACCGGTGTTAGATAACATTTTGTAACCTTTCAGTTGAGGCAACCGGAAAAATCTTTCTTAATAAGAGCTTTCTTTCCTCGAACATCATATAACATCTTTGAGCTATGAATAAGATGTTGGTGTACGGTTATAAGTGACTGCGGATACTGCCTTTCATGAGTGATCCACTTATATATTATTAGGACGAATCAGGCAATAATTTTTAGCTGCTTTGTTTGAAACCGGTCCCATTTAATTGAGCACGTGCATTTTTAATGAAGTTAAATTTGAATAATTCTTCTCTTTTAGATGAGAGCCCAACGCCCTTTCATAACACA
>VJOZ01006382.1:0-25124 GCA_009801055.1 Stichopus horrens | reverse complement strand
ATCTCTCTTTTCTTCTGCAGTTACTTTCTAAAATGTATCAAATTTCTAAACAGTCTAATTTGGTGACGTTTATGTAAGTGCTCCCTAACTCCTGGCTTTTCCTTGACCCCAGTGTCCATATGATTGTGTACTAGAAGTAAAGACAGGTTTTAGTCTCTAACTAGAGGGGCTCTATGCAACAACCATACACAACACTCTCAATGATCAGTACTANNTTTTGCAGATTACTGTTACAAAATATTTAGTAATCTCATTGACTTACTGAAATATGTAAAAGGAAGAAACTTACGGTACAACATTCATTTTTCTAGTTTCTATGCAACAACCATACACAACACTCTCAATGATCAGTACTAGGCTACTGAAGGCACATTCAACAAAGAATTTAGGCAGCTTATTCTGTAACTCCATACTGTAGGAAAAACACTACCAGAGCTGGGAAAAAATCTTAAATTTCCTGAAAGGAAAAAAAAACCCCAGAAAGTCAAAAGGCTTTGTGATTCCTTGTCATATGATTACAACAAACATTATCCAAATGACAAGTGTGAGATCAACTTAAGTCATTTTTCTTGAAACAAAACATTAATGAGCCTTTACAACCCCAAATGACCTTTCACCTCCTCTTAAAATATACAGGTGCAAAAACTGATAGAAATCTTCTACTCATCATGGGCAATCCACATACTAAGTGTGAATCCCTCACAATTTAAGTTCTTGAGATACAGTGTTTACAATATTTTGACAACTAAATACTTATAGCCATGCAAAGTATCAGATCACTCACATCTTCTCTTTTTGAAATACCTGAAGGAGTTAACATGATTTTGACCTTTTGATCTCCAGTGACTCCAAATGACCTACCTAGGGATTACCTACCTAGTATAGCCAACCCACACATCAAGTATGACATAAGTCACATAACCCTTCTAGAGATGATGTGTTTACAAGGTTTTTATAGTTTGATCTCTGGTGACCTCAAATGACCTTTGACCTCCACCAAAAACAAAGAGTTTTCTTATCAGTATATACAATCCACCCAACAAGTATGACATCAGTCAAGGTTACCCTCCTGGAGATATTGTTTACAAGTTTTTACATTTTGACCTCTGTGACCTCAAATGACCTTTCACTTCAACCAAAAACAATAGAGATCATCTACTCACCATAACCGACAGTACACCAAGTATGACATCAGTCACTGTTACCCTTCTGAAGTGTTTACAAGGTTTTACATATTGACCTCTGGTGACCTCCAATGACCTTTGAACTTAACCAAAATCAATATAGATCATCTATGCAATATGACCAACCCACATACCAAATATGAGATCAGTCATGTTTACCCTTCTAGGGATATCATGTTTACAAGATTTTCACATTTGACCTCTGGTTACCTCAATGACCTTTCACCCCCACCAAAAACAATTGGGATCATCTACTCACTATAAACAATCCACACAACAAGTATGAGATCAGTCATGGTTACCCTTAGATATCCTATTTACAAACGCCCACACACGCACACACACACGACATCCCCATCGCATATATTCCTTCTGTCTTCGGCAAGGAAGACAAAAAATTTCCTTTAATATTTTTGTACAAAATAAAAGGAAATTTCCCCTCAAGTGCCAAAATTTGGAGCTATGTACACAAATTTCTCTCCTAATACACCAAATTTCTTGGGAAGAAACCTTCCATCTTCCCAAGTTTTTCCACCGATAAACAATACTTTTCAACAATTTAATATGACGAACAGATGACGTTGACTGATCATCACACACATACACATCAATGTTTGAAAATTAAGTCACTGCAGGCATGCCACTGCACTACTTACAAAATCTCTTTTCAGAATACAAGTTATGCAAGTTATCCTTGCTACGTTTCTCTTTGATTTTACATCTCTCGTCAACTCTCATACTAATTGCGTTGATTCAAAATCAAACGTTACAAAAAGGGTTCGGTGACATCAACCATGCAGAACTGTTGTTGTTTTTTCTTCTCAGGTTTGCTTTTAACAACTTGAGAATCCCTGTTGGTTAGGAATTCTGTTGAATTCGCCACTGCCCTCCAGAAAATCTAAACAAAGCGCATGATATCAAAGGCATCGTTTCGCCCTTGTGCAAATGCATGCGAAGTCGCGAACCCCTCCGGTTCTTGCACTCTTAAGACAGTATCTGAAAAGTTCAGAGGATTTTCATGAATACTATCTTGATGTGTGTGAGTTTAAAGCAGAAATCATGGTAAATTAGATGGTATAGTACATCTAAGATACTTCAGGTATCTTGCTCTTCATGACAAGAGCATTTGCAAATTATCAAGGAAAGTGTTGCTTCCACCTCTCAGTACTTCTTGCCCCCTCTCTTCTGTTAGTCCATCTTTCCTCTCCTTCCTCCCTTCCTTTTCCTTTTTCTCCCATTAGCCATCCCAGAACATACTTAATCATTTCACAAATGTAAGCGAAAATCTCATGCAGTGCCATGTGTAAACCAACAACCCTTCATAATAAAACATCTGACATCTAATAAGCGATACACTGTGCTTTAATTTTCACACCGATGTTTTTGTCTTCTCAGTTTGCCTTGGAAAAAGATCTTGCTACCTGGAATGAAATGTCATGCCCACTTACTTTCATACAAAACTATGTCTTGGCCCCCAAAAAATGTTATCTGCAAGACTAGATCAAGGATGAAGCATGATTTCACCAGGTGACCCATAAGAGACCCCTTGTTGGCACATTTTCAGCGACAGAGCAGACGAACGGACAGACGGTGGATACGACAGCAGACGACGATCGCTTCTGCTCCATATAGTTCAATACCAATATTTGTAACATGAACTGCCGTTATTCAGTAACACATACCCATCTCAAGGGGAATCAGCCACAGGGCAAAAGAGATTTGATCTCCTCCACAGAAGTTATTCCTCTTTCCCTAGATCATCTCAGAGCAAATATAACGGAGTAACAGTTCTCTGTGATCAAATAGATAGGCGTAAATTTGCATCGCTAGGAAAACAACAACCGTTTTGCTATGTGACGGAAAAAGGAAACCGGAGGGCACCCTCAAAAAATCGTGACGGAGAGCAAGAGTAAAATAGAAGAAGGAGAGGGAAGATGGAAACAGGTCCGGGCCGTGCTCGTGGTTGAGATGAAGGTCGTGACCTTGAATTTACATTCAGACAACACTCAAAGAGAAAGCCCTCACGGAGTAATGAGGTGAAGAGGTGGGGATTCGATTAGATTATCTACAAATCAGATACATAATCAGTTTGCCCCCATTGAATATCTCCATCGATGTTGATTTTTTTTTTTTCAAAACGGTAACTTCAAGTAGCAGGACGATATGACAATCTGTGAGGTTCACTCATTAGTTTGGATACCAAGCAAACTACTACTCACGAAGAATGTACTGCTTGGATTACTACGCTGGAAACTCAGTAGAGGATATGGTTGACATAATTATTTTTTACTTTTATGACAGTAACATGGCAACATCAACAAGGGTATAATTAGTTTATCTAGAAAGAAAGATAAATTGAACTTGTACAAACAAAACACCACTACCAAATTTATGCCCAGAGTGCTTTACAAAAACTAATGAAACAGTTTTGGAGATGTGAGTGTTTAAATATGTCTTTGATTCATTGAGACTGGTACAAGTAATGACACCAGCAAGTAACTGATTCCACACGCAAGATCCAGACTACAGGGCCCCTCCCAAAAAAAAATTTAAGAATTCTTCAATAAAATGTTCTGATTTTCTTGAAATACAAATATAGGAAGAAAAGGTGGAACACCTCTAATTGCTTTGCATCTAGAACCTGTGAAAAGGGCAAGAAGTTTTCAAGGAGGGGACACCCTACTCCCCTTAGAACTGTCATGCAGGCGGTCACGCTCCCAACATAGATGTGCCTCAGCCCATTTGTTAGTCTGGCTAAAGAGCTGCTGGAGAAAAGTGCTTCATTATAATAATGTGACATGCTGCCAGCCTCTCCCATTTAGGTACATCTCTCTTGAATATTGTTGATACCATATATCTCACAGATGACCAGCTAGCTGGAACAGCAGCAGTCGCTGATCTAGCGATGGCAACTATTGTCTCACAGGCAGAGCACACTTAACCAGCAGCAATCACATTATTTTCACTGTTTATTTTGAGTGAAGTAGATAAAGAGTCTGGTTGGAGACAAATGAGCGTCTTATGAATTCAGTGATTCATAATTTTTACTTCACTTCAACATTTTAGATTACTGTGTTGTTCCTTGACAGAGTTGTCACAAACAGTTGACTTGTATAGCCCCACCCACTTTTGGCGGTTGCAGAAAGACACAAAAAAATGAAAACTGCACTTTTCTACTGAAATTCACTAAATTTACATAATTGTGGAAAGAGTTCCTAAGACATGATATTTTGTTTGAAAAAAATGACATCAACAAAATGCATGTGGCTTACAGCTGTTTTATCTTTCCTGAAAAAACATTACAACTGCAACATCAAAAAGAACTACCGTATATTCCCTAATAAATGCCCCTCTCTAATAAACGCCCCCCTCTAATAAACGCCCCGGTCAAAATTTTTAACAACTGCATAGGCCGAGGCCTCCTTGCGCTACAGGCGTAAACCACAGAATAAGCCTAACCTTAATGTTACAACAGTAGCCTACTGTACAATGTCAAAAACGTTTACCTTTCCCATGTAGATCCATGCACGGTTCTAGCCGTAAGTTAATTTTTTATTAAAAGATACCATCAAATAAACGCCCCCCCTTTTCAAAAGTGTGACTACTGCTGTAGTGTCACAGTATATCACAACTCAACAAAGCCCTCTTGAGTCGTATAAATTCAAAACTGAACCTCAATATTTTAAGCCTCTGGCATAGAAAATCAATAGAATACATTAACACATTTCTTTAAATTACATGTATTCCACACAACTCACTGGTGTGGGTATTCACAAGTGACTATACTTGTTCCTTGCTTCATGAATGCATACATTTAGATTTGTTCTAAATGTCCTCGAAATCAATTCTACCACCACACACTCTAAGGTCTGGTCTAGTCCGCCCTCGTTTGCCTTTTGCTCAGGCCCTTACATCATGTTTGACATGAAATGTGCCCATAATCTCAGCGGTGGTTAGGTTACTTGCTATATCTAACTACCATCTTAGCTTTACTGGTTACTTTGCACCATCTTTAATATTTTTTTTAAACAAACCCATCAGGTATACATTTCAACTTTGAAAAAGCATGTATTGTACGTTTAGTTTACATGAAATTTGCAGCATTTTGTGAGCAAATTGCAAAGCAATACCGAATGATTTCTTTTGATCAAATTTTGTTACCCTGAAGTGGTTTTCATTTTAACATGACACTGTTTATGACAACTGTTCTATATCGCCACCAAGTGTTCTATAACGCCACATGCTTTTGCACATACACAGGGCAATTCTTACAACAAATGATGACAGAAGATCATGGAACTTGTGATTGCCATTTACGTGTGAAAGACAAAGTTGAACTGGAAAGTTGAAAATGGAAAAAAAAAAAAAAAAACGGAATTTGACCACTGGAAAGGAGAATTTCCCTTTTAGTGAAGAGGAAAATCAGGGTTTCCGCTTGTACATACAAGCAATGTACACAAAGTACCCTAAACAACACAATGCAAAATGCACAAAATGGTACCCTTAGGCGTTCTTGCGATGCATGAGATGATCCATTGTCTTTAATAACTGGTAACAATAACTGAAACATCGTTTGTAGCAAAACAGTATAACATCTCGCCTATAAACGTATCATCCTGAGTCAATCTTCAAAAATGCATGAAGACATGTATATGTCTATCAGTGTTGTGTAACAGTGGCACATGCAAGATTAATGCAATTTACCTTACCCTGTATTACTTTCTTTAAGTAGGGAGGTGAAAGATAGTGGAAGTAAGAGGAGAGAGGGCATGTGACACAATAGATCTCACAAACTACTAAACTTGTCTTCCATCAAAGTACATGATAGCTGATTAAACTCCTGATAATCACCTAGTGATGATACAAGATAACATTGATTCCGCATAAAACTTGCCACTGGCAAAGTTTTGTAATATGTTGCCTGGTCTAAGTATACGTCTGGTCTACTTGGATACCTGGTCTAAGTAACTCTTACTCAAAAGTAAATAGGGATACAATATCCATATTTTCATGTACAGATGGAGCAATCTTCTCAAAGCTTTTGCATCCATTTTCCAGGGAAAGATGTTCACAAGTAAAAATTACCATAAAAAAATCATGCAATGCTGCAAAACTCAACTTTTTTTTATCTTGATGAGATCAGCTGGTACGATGCACCAACTCCTTCAACGACTTTTCTGTTCCAACATACTACTAACACTGTACCAGTTCAGTTTGACCAGTGATTTTGATTCCAGCTGGTCCTCATCCCTGGAGGTCGTTCACCCAACTTCTGCCTGTCACACCCCGCCAGGTCTGACATTCCTGGCGATCTTCTCCGGTGAAGAGACACCACCCATCTCTAAACAAGGGCCTTTCTTCTTCTTTTCATCCCCTTCTCCAATAACTCTTCTTTTCATCAAGTTTGTTATTATTAATCTTCTCTTGCAACAAACAATGAGCAGACATGTATGCCAGCCATCTTTTATTCCCCATACCTTTTTCCCCTCATCATCCCTCTTCAATGAGGGATGGCTGAAAAGCAATCGAGGTGGTTGCCATAAACTGATCCAAGTTACTCCCTCAGTCCCTCCCTGCCTTTTGCTCTCCAAAGCCAGTGTGATTGCAGATGACAAAGATGTGATAAAATAAGGGAAAGGATCCAACAAAAGAAATGTGTCACACAAGAACTATTTTTCTTGATTTGGACAAGCACAAGCATACCCCATTCAAATTTATCTATGTTTGTTCAGGTCAACACCAAAAGTTGAAAATCTAATCCAAGTTTAAAAACAATAATTTGATCAAGGAGATGGAAATGTTGTCCCAATGTCATTGTTTGACTTTCAAATGCAAAACTGCAATGCAGTGGAGAATAGAGCACGAGTGTGTTAAACAGCAGTTTTGGAATATTCTCTTTACGGGATGACTGTTGCAAACAAATATCTCAGCTACAACATATGCTGTTACACCAAACACACATGAAAAGTGCAAAATGTTCCAGAGTTGCAGTTCCATTGAGTTATGTGTTCAAGTTTATATCTAGACAGACTGTGTAGGTAAATAACCTTCAGTTTTAGAAAGGTAAAGTTCACCCCGACAAGGGACTTGTTTTAAATCTGATTACTGGCAGCTACTATTACTAACACCCAAGGACTTGCTATGAGTCATGCTGCTACTCAACATGCATTTTAAAATAGTAAATTTCAAATTAATGAGGCTAAATATTACTGCCTAACACCCGATAGGCTATCTGATTTACAATATCAAAATCCTCAGAAAGAGTTATCATGTGAGTGTCTGATAAATGCAGACAAGATGTTTAAACTCCTAACAGATAAAACAGATAAAAAATTTTGGGAGAGCTCATCTGTTTGTGTGTTATACCAAACAACATAACAGTTGGTAAACAATCAAGTTATCTTAAAAGGCATGACGTTTAGTGGATGCGGGCATCATGGGGTACAGCCCTCTCTTCCTATCAACAATTGTCACCCCAATAGGAAGTCATAAACTGATACAAATGGCAGTACCTGATAACATTCGCAATCTAAAGTTTGATAATATTTTTCCTTCATTGCTCAAACACAATTATCAGATTCCTTACCCAGTTTCCTGCGCATGAACTATTTCGTTAGATAATATTACCATTTCTGCAAAATCGTCCATTTCGACCTTCACAAATGGCCCAGAATATCTTAATGACCTTCTTTCTCTGGCAACTTTGAACTGCTTTTCTCCCTTTTAGAGTTTGCCTCATAAAAGCGGCAGAGAAAAAGAGATGGTTGGCTGGATAGGAAAGGCAAGATTAACATGGCAAGGATGGACTGAGGGAAAAAGCAACTCACTGGGTTTGAGCTTGATCAAAGTTGACGGTGACATTAAACAACAAGCACCTTCACACAGTTGATGATAAAAGCAGAGATTAAAAGTGGGGGTTGCAGATAAACATGTAAACAGTTCCATCTGTTATCAGTCAGCTGAAAGACAGTCCACATTGCAGATAGAGAGGACTGAGTGATTCTGTTCGTGGAAATATTCTGACAAGGCAGTAATCTTTCCTCAAAATAATCGAGAAGACTGCTTTAGTTTTTCTTCTCTGCAAAGCAAAATGCTCCTAACATACTTACTCCCCTTTTTTGTCCCATGCACTTTTCCTGACAAACCATGAGCACATGACTTGTTCCTACTGGCTCTGAGGGTATTGCACTTTTAGTTGTTTATGTGAGGCATTGCAATTGATGGTGACGTAAAGTGTATGGCATGACATTTCAGACAGCTGATCGAAAAATTGAACTGTTTCCTGGGTGTGTGGGTGATGATCATAGATATAAATGATGAAACAGCAGAAACTGAAGCATACATCAACATCTGTTCCATTGTTTGATGGAGTATATAACCCCAAAGGTTTCAACCTATCTGAAGTTTTGGAACTGGGCTAGAATGTTCACCTGCAACATTTCAAAACTGAAAAGTTACATATGCCAAGAAATGGAGTGCATATCTATTGCACCGCTTGGTAACATCCTAACGTTTTCATCCAAGTTCTAGAGACAATTACAATTCATTACGGCAGCTTACCTTTCTCCAGGAGCACTTGGGGGAAAAGGCATTTGTCCCACAGGTGAAGATCTTGTCCTTGTAAGGTAGCAGAACTCTGATGTAATTACAACAGTCCTCCTGAAATAGAAAAGAAGATACACCATTGAAATGTATATGTATGCTCAACACGACATGATGGGTAGTGTTTCCAGCAATTCAAAAAAATCAAAATTGGGTAATTTTTTCACATACACATAGGGTACCCGGATGTCAGACCAAAACAGCGGCTTTACTGTTAACATTGTTATTTCCACATTGCCATACATCACATTTTTGTGTAGTTAACTACATACACCAGCCTACAGATACTAGTGAATATAGTAGGTAAAATTGGACAATCTTACACAGTGTGTTCACACGGTGGTGGTATCGTTTTTTACTTTTATGAATGAATCAGGTAGTAATTTTCGATCCAGGTATTAAAATATTTTGAGGGTTACCCTTGAATGCACTAATGAGAGGGTTTCAAAATTAAATCAGTCTGCACCTGGCAAGCAGTAGATTCTGTACTCTCTGATTGTAGTCTACCACCTCAATCCTCTAACCATGCAACATCCACTGGTCTCCCCTGCACCCTCCTCAATGTAAGTAGTAGCACCTTACCAATGGTATTTTCTAAGCTGTTAAGTAAAGTGAGTGACTTTGACTCCTTCCCATGATGAGATGCAACTTTGGATACTAGTAAGAAAAATGGCCCCACCACTGAGCAAAAAGCTAACAGTGATAAAGACTTTGTACTGTTACATTCTTCAGAAATCAAGTTCAACCAACCTACATATTTAGAACTAGTAGGCTTTGAGTCCTGTTGAAATACCTTAATTTACATGCTAATTATACTCAACTAATCAGGGTTGTTTGACTTAAACCAAGCCAATTAAAATCATGATTTTAATTGAAACAAAAGAATTCAGCAATACTGCAACTAATTGAGACCGCTAGAGGGTTCACATGATTAGCTTTTTCAGATGGTGAACTCTTAAATTTAACTAAAATTCAACAAAGACTCATTGTATGTATAGGAATCATTATGAAAAGACAACAGTAACATTCACATTTTGTGTCCAACAGTTCCAGATATGTATTCAACTTCTTGAGTGAACTTTGACCTCTAGAAAGGTTTACTAAATTTTTCTGACATTAACCTCTACTGGCCTCAAATGACCTTCAATTCAAATTCAAGACCCAGAAAGCCTCACCTGGTGACCAGAAAGAACAAACATTGTTCAGGTTTCCCATTCACACTTAAGGAAAACAACAATCACTGCCCATGATTTTGAGTTTTGTATCAGTTTGCAAATAATGATACAAATGCATGATAATTTGCATATAGCATCAACAAAGTCCAATTGCCCAAACTTGATATACTCCCCTAACTAACACGCATCTATCAATTTGTTCGATCATTTTTTCACTCATAGATTCATATCTTTCATTCATTCATTCATTCATCCTCTTCATCCATTTACTCACTTATACATTCAGGTCTTCATTTACATGAATTACAAGGTTGCCTATGACTGCACGTACCTCACAATCACACTCTGTGGGATTCAAGATCTTATGGGTGAGATCAGATTATATATTCTGTTGTTCAAAAAAAAAACCTGAAAACTTCACATTTCTTCCTTTTCCTCTTTCCCCATTTTTGTTATCCATTTTCCCTTCTTGGATTTATTGTTCCAATGTATATACTTAAGTCTCCTGACCTACTTCTTAGCCTATATTCCAACTCACAAAATCGTTTTTTGCTTGTAACTATACTGCACAGATCTCTAATTTCCTGTTTTACATGACTGTTCAACCAAGCTAGAGATGTAGAACAAGGAGATGCATTTTAGAAACAAATTCTACATCGGAAAAAATATTGGACAACAAATTTGACATGGTCTTCCAAACAATCGCAAATGGAAGATCACGTTCACAAACCACAAGATAAGGTTTGTGCAGAGCAAACGTTCCACATTTGAAGGAAACATGGATACTTGAAAAGTGTTTTCAACACTGATTTAAGGAATTCCATTAAAGCAACAGTTTGGCATTGAACCATGAACTAGGAAATTTAAACATACTTCATCAGTTGATCAACTTTTCTTTTTTTTGATGCACAAATTGCTAAACTGAAATTTAGTCTGTAGTGTTGTTCTTTATAAAAAGAAGGATAAGTTGGACAAGGGGATGGAAGAGCAGCAGTTAAGTACTTATGAGACAGTTTATACAACATGCTGACTGAACGTCAGAGCAAACTTTGAAGATCTATGATTGTCAACTAGCTAGGGTTCACATCCACAGACATGACTGATGGTGACAACGCCTCCTCCCTTTGATCAGTTTCAATCATGAAACAAAATGGACGGCAGCTGTGTGTTTACTCAAAACCTACAGAAACCAAGATCAGATACCAGAGAGGAGATCATATGTAACTCCAGAAGCAGCATCTATCTTCACACCCCTCTAGGTTCACATACCTGCCCCTCTCAACATGTAAAGACTCTCTATGTCAAAGGTTTATTTCAGCACGATAAGATGCAGTTATAGTTGGAAGTTATTTTTCAATTGGAAATCTGCGCAGGAGACCGGACAAATTTTGAGCGTATCATAGGAATTATCATAAAAGATATGTCTGGTTACTTTACAGTACATCTGGGACGCCATACCATTTTGAATCAAGAGGCCACATCAGTGCCTTTGAATTTCATGGCAGACCGCCTAGATTACAAACCCACCCTCTTTTATCCTGCTCTTTATCCTATCTGTGCTGTTAAAAAAATACAAATGTGGCAGCTCGGGGACATGTAACAAGGATGAAACAATTGAATATTGGTAATATCGGAGTATGCAAGACATGTAAGATTTGACGACAAGATATTATTTACCTAAAGGTTTTATATATAAGTAACATCTTTACTTCTTTCCCCTTTTGTTTGCTTATTTTTCTTACTCTCTTTCATTTTATTTCAGTTCAGAGAGGGGGGGTTGGCAGCCGCCAACAGATGCTTCTCCATGGGTCACATTTGTCCTGCAGGCCACAGGTTAGCCACGCCTGCTCTACATCAATTTCTTCAAGTTCATTGTTCTCACTGTAGTACAGAAAGATTTCTGAGTTTCAGCTACCAGAATATCATATCCAGTGCTCACAACCTTCTTCTTTGGGGATCATGCTCACTCTGGGAAAGAGGCAGTGGTCCACTTTGGGTTAGGTCAAAGGAAAAGGCAGGGTTAACATTACCAGTAGATGCTAACAAGGCAGAAGGATGTGCAGAATGATGTCAATTGAGGATGTCACTTCTAGTGACAGATGTGGAGAAAATGTGACCTTAACATACCCAACTGTAGTGACTACACCAGAGAGGTTTAACACATAGTTGTCCAACATACAAGTGTTACAGTGTAGCAGTTTTGATGTTCCTTGTGCATGAAACACTATGCGAGTTAATTCAAACTGCTATTGAAGTAACACAGAGACACATCGTCATCAGGACGCTTTAAGTAAAGCTACACGGATGGCTACATCACTGACACATCTTATGAATCATCAATTAGCTAGCATACATTAATGCACTATCAAGGAAAAGGCTTTGAGGCAAACCCTTACAATCCTCTGATATCTGTAATTGTAGAGACGTGATAAGATATTCATAAAACGAGAAGCAAAAGGAGGCGGATACATTGATAATGGTGCAAACATTCGGTGAAAGTGTGGAAAGGACGTGTACGCTCTATAGCTGCCAAATTAGAAATGACTGACTGCACTTGGTGTAAAAATGTACTCAAAACCTGTCAGAGGTATCGAATAGCAAACAGTTCAGCTTCAAAGGTATCGTGGCCTGTACTTTCACATTACCAGCATGACCAGTTTCACACCTACAATGCAACACTTCAAGTTACATTCATTACCATTTAAAGTGGAGTCATTAACATTTGGACAAAGAGTAGAGTTGGAAAGATATTGCAATCGAGGAGAGTCAACCACACCAGTTTTATGAATTACAAAATAAACAGCAAAAGCACTAATCTAGGAATAAATAAACCCATCTGCTTCATTTTTTGTCACTTTTTGAGTTCAAGGTATTCCCAAAATAAGAGAAAAGACATATCTTATTGTTTTTTTTCATTTCATCTCCCTTTTTTTTATTAAATAAAGGGGGGTCGAGGAAAGGACTTACAGCACACATCTTTAAAGATTTCCCCAGAAATAGTGCCACCTTACAACTGTATTGAAAAATTGCACACCATACTCTAGCACGTCAATAGAACCAACACCAATCATAAATAATACCAATGCTGGTACCATACAGATTTCCATGTGTTGGTTCTTTGGACATGCTAGAGTATCCTGTACAATGGGAGTTGGATTTTAACATACTATTGATGTAATGGCGGTGAACAAACAGTGGGTAATCTAATACAAAAGGATGCCCACAGTGCCAATTATAGACATCTAGATAATCCCACTGCTGACACCATAAACATTTATTATTCGACAGCATCTCCTAAAGCTCTAGAAACACACGACCTTTGATAAAACTGCGGTTACTGGCAAAATCAATTTCTGTCTTTCATTGGCTGTCATCTCCTACACCTTTCAACCATCTTGAAAACACACATCCATCCATTTCAAAATTGATTTGTAAACATCTATTCTATAAAACATATCTTCCCTGGGGATTCTTTCCAATATTACAGCATATAAAACCACACTAACAATGACAAGCTGGCTGACAAAGATTTAACTTCCTTCTCCTACCCAGCAGAGAGAGAAACAAACATTGTGACACAAAGATAATTACCTTGAGCACTAATCCCTTAATGATGACATTCTACCTGCCCTTTCCTCTATTGGTTTTTCTCATCTTGACAAATAAACCAGATGGTCGCAGATGCTTCAAGCATCAGTCACGGATGGGAAGTGATGTCACCTTTGAAACGTGCATTGATACAGTTAATGTAAGGAAGGAGGGATGAATGGCTTGATGGAACCCAGTTCTGTCAAACTGGAGGGTACTAACATTGTGTATCCACTGGGGTTCCTACATAGAGGGGGTTGTGACAACTGCGAAATTTTAGGTGCCATTTTGCCCCCAACTATGCGACTATTGTAAAAACGAACGTGCATGCAGGTTGGTTAAACACTGATCATGGTCTGGACTTAGTCAGTGAAAACAACATGTGCAATAGCAATTTTATTATGTCTAACAATTTGGATCAACAATTTCGTGCAAATGGCATCAAATGACCACTTGTCATAGCCCCCCTATAAAGGAACCTTAGATTCACCACCGCTTGTATCTGATAACTGTATACAATGAAGAAGCCATGTACGTAATGTACAAAAGAATATATGCGAACTTGCCATGGTACCCAAGACAAAGACTGGCCCACAACATTAAATATCAGAGCTACAATGTGAATGCTTAATATCTCTTTCAATCTCTGACTTACCATTTCTTTGTCACTTTTGTAACTTTTCTACTTTTATGTATGTTATACTGATGGAACATAGCATCACCATTTCTGCTGCTCTACACATCAGGGGAAGAGAAATAAAAAAAAAAATAACAATCTACTCTCCAATCACCTTCCCTAACGCTGCCTTTTGAACTGTTCAAGATATTTCAACACTTTCTTTTAAAATAGTTGTTGCCTCTCCTCAACCCCAGGACAGGGCTCTCCTATCCCTCCTCTGCTTACTAAATCACCCCTTCCTAAGAAGTCAATCAATTTCTATCATACCATGAAGAGTGCTACACATTCCTCCTATCACTGGCTAGTTTCGCTATCAATGATATAACGTCGCTCTCTTTCTCCCCCTGCGGGTGCTATATAATAGTGGTGCATTAATTATCCTCTTCAAGAAGGTCATTACTGACTCTACTAGCCACTTAAGATCCCATTAGCTGCAAAAAATGAAACATATAACTACTAAATCACGAAATATTGCGACACTGACACCGGAGAGATGTGCTTGAGAGGCAGGGACTGCCGCAGTGACTGCCAGTTTTGTGTTCATTTTGTTTTTTCTTTTATATTAGGGATAAAACCATAAATACTGTACCAAACAATCCTGTATGGCAGAGATCAAAGAGACAGCATTATCTCAGACATGTTCAGAGGGACTCTTTTAAAAATAAACAAAAAACATCGAACTAATTGGTAATCTACCAACCTCTGAAAGAGCAACATACTGGGATATCTCAGAGGGTGTGTCTAGGACCGGTGACAGCTACATAAAACAGTCCATCCTATGCTGATACCTGATATAACCAGTCAAATGAAAGCCTGGCCTATCTTTCATCTACATGATGAAAATAAACTTCACATGATAGATAAAAAAAACATAATTCATCCATAATATAAGCAAACAAACCTTCCAGTTTACCATTCAATACTCATCTTTGTGGCATCATTATTATCGTATCTAGACTTCTATGTTTCTCCTCCATGTTTTTCACGAGCATGTATGTTTATTTTCTTTTTCCTCTTTATTGCTGACTGCTGAGTAAATCATGCAGGCAACTGATGTCGATTAAAGGTGTGTGTTCATCCTCACTCTCGTGGTGTTCAACATATCGATGGCGAGGACACCTTACTTCATGGATTTTAATATTTCAGTTTCTTTAAATGAAGAACTAAATGCAGATCATTTTAAACGCAATTAAACAGAAATGATGACATTTTCTATCATCTGAATAAATAGGTATTACAGTATCTGTTGTGAATGATTGTTCGCAAATATTGCACTTAAAAAAATAGAAAGAGAGATATCTTTAAACTGACTGAAAAACAGGACTGGCTTTTCTCAGCTATTCCTGACCCTACGGTGGAAAAGTGAGCCAACTTAAAGCAGGGTACAGACTCCATAGTACAATTAAAATGGTAGAATTGTAACTTTGTCAAAGGGAAAGAAACTGAACTTAATCTAAAGATACAGTAATCTACCCATTTGGGTGTCTTTCAAAATGGTGGATTCCAATTATGGGCAAATTTTTTACCTTACTGCTACTTGCTGATATATTGTCAATCCCTCTGAGAGTAAACTGGAAGAAAAAGGTTTCTGCAAAAATCCTTCTCTAAGAGTTTGCGTAAGTTGAAGCGCATCATTAAATACTGGCAAACACTAATGGCATGCCGAAAAATTGGGATTTTTACATGACTTTTCTTCAGGCACGGCATTGCCAAAAGCAGGTTCTGTAGGTAAGTGTCTTTGCAATTAATGTAACTGTACTGCAAGAATGGCCCCAGTGCATCTTCAGGAGTTCATCCAAGGACAGTCTTTGTCATCAGAGAAGGCACAGAAGCATTAGTCACACACAGTGTCGCAGATTAGGCCTTTCCCTTCCGGTGCCAAACAGAAAAATCGTGTACCCTTGTTGGAATGAAGTGGGCTTAAAGCAGTTATCAGTACTTGAATAACTATGCTCTTCTTTTCATGAAAATCTTGCCATTAATTTGTGCTTGCTAGATATGATTAAATTATCTCCACAATATGATCATACGAAATTCCCTCACACCATAAATTACTCTTACTACATAGAAAAAATTTAGATCGTCACAGTTATGAATTTGGCTCATTGAGACTGGAAGCTATTTAATAGCGATCATAAATTCATCGTTTTTCACTGTTCAAAAGATTACAGGTGTTATGAACCTGCCATATATTGCCCAATTATGAATTACAACTGTGATGCAAAATGCTGCTGTAATATGGTATGGTCAAGCATTGGACATTCCATTTTTATTTTGTTCTTACTATCCTTGACCTAGTTAATATGTAATCATATTCAATCAGCGAGGAACATCAACAACATTTGTTATCTTATTTGTCTTGCTAGCCTCTCACCCTCCTTTCCCCCCCNNCCCCCCTTTGATTCACAAACTGCACCCTTCATTAATTCAAAGTGACCAACTGATGTCAAATTTTTCGCACCATAAACGTCATCCAGCCCCAGTCATCTTGATTTCACTAATTAGATTTTGTAATTAAGAGATCATTACCCTGAATCAAGCACCCTCTGAGCCCTGCTCCAAAAACTGAGTCTCCAATAAGCCAAACCCGACTTCAATAAAAAGCAGGAAATAAAGAGTGACTGGTTACGGTCAGGTTCCCACAGATCTCCATATGGAGATTTCTGTCATACTTGGTAGGCTCATCTCTGGCAAGCTGTGTGAACCCAAGTCTTTTGATGCGCCTTACCGCATGGGGCTGAATTAAGACCCCGGGACGTTATCGTGCGCAAATTTATCACGGCAAACGTACTGCAGTGACAGACTTAAACAAAGGAAGTCTAATAAACGCATTTTTCCTGACAACTTAATGAACCTCAGTTCCTCCTGGTTACAGGACGGAAGAATGCTATATAGAAACAAAACCTTTAACTTAAAACCAAAATTTTAATTACTTCACAACTTTGTCTTTTTTTTTCCATTTTTTTAGGAGGATTATAAGACTATGTAATCAATAAAATTGCTTCATGAACACTCATGTTTGTCAGATAGCAATATCAACCGATCTGTCTTGATTCTTGGCAAACATTTCTGTAACCCTTAATTTGCTTAATTGATGTGTGGTGCCCGGCTTTCTTAGTTATGTAAGTTATCAAGCAGAAATGTATCTGCCAGAAGTGCCACAACATGAATTTGGTGAAACCACAAGAACAAGGCATTTGTTGATTGCTATTGAAATTATTAGACAGCATTCTTTCTAATACTTATTGTGAAGCCCAGCCTATCTCATTTGGCTATGGCAATGCAACAATAATCACATGAGGTAAGGGGAGTCATTAGGTTGTATTTCCTTGTCTCCCCCCACCCCGGAGGAATAATGTTTTATTAAGAAAGTGCAACAATTCAGAGAAATAATTCCCCCATGCAGTAAAGGCAGCCCTCTGTCACTGACAAGTGACATCTTTTCGCTAAATCAAACGCAATACCGAAATTTCATAATCCAAAAGTAATGTAATGTTTTCAGGCTAGGGTGCCACATCCACCCACATTATTTCTACTTCAAATTACCTTGTGTAATTCCTTGATCAATTTGCAATACAGATAAATTAATAAACAGAAGTGGTGAGAACAACCTCCCTGGGTTCAGATGTAAATTGTGAGCTCTCATATGTGATGAAGAAGGATGAGGCACTCCTCTTCCTGAAGTTTAGCTGCCCTTTATATTTTTATTCCTTTCTAAAAACTAATTTGGTTGCCTGTGGGAGGAGGGGAGAGGGAGTCTTGTCTGTAGAACTCAATAACTGAGTAACTGAGGTAAGTGCAAACTCTTGATGTTGTTCCCATCTAAGAACAGCATGATATAAATAGTTTGAGCATAAATTCCACAGCATAAGTATATTTTTTCGAGGTGGTGGAGGTAGAATTAAAGAAGCAGGGCGTTTGTGAGCAGTCCTCCTTTCGCAATGGATAGTTACAATGTGAACCATGCACCTAGATTGTGTTTAAGGTAGCTACAAGTTAACTACATAATCCATCTCTCATCCCCAATGATTTGTTGCAATAAAGAGGTACACAAGTTTCCTCTTTGAAACAGGGGTTTTGGTTATGTCCTCCTGAACAAAATGAAAAGAAGGATGCATCCCCAAACAAAAACATGCTTTTCTGATCATTTCATCTGCCACTACCTGTAAGGTAAGAACTGACCTTCATATCTTGACATCCACTGTTAATAATATTGTTGATGTGAAGTCATGAAATACAAACATGAAATGAATCTTGTTTTTACACTGCTTCCAACCGTAAGTAGTGGGGCCTACAACCTCAGTGTTTCCTTTCACTTAAGTTTTCATAATATTCAAACAGAGGACAATCGGTATAATCATGGGACATGTAATAATAATCATACCAGGATTATAACCAGTTACTTCCATCACACACTTTACATACTTGACATAGACCCAATAGTTGCATGCCAGAGGGACCTTCTCTAACCACAGAAACTTTATTTTGCTTCGATTATTACCAATATTTCCATAAATATTTCACCGCAACTCTCAATATTTCACCATTATTTTTTGTATTTCATGATAATCTTCGGTTCTTTCGATATTACTGATTTTTTTATCTTTCTTTGATGCACTTATCAAACTGTATGTACGGGTTTTGATTATATAACTGGTTTACCATGAAAGCGTACTTTCATATTTTGCTGAAGGTAACATTTGAGAGCAAAATATCTCTAAGAATGACAAACATAAGTCTAAAAAGTTGTATGTACAGTCCATCTGCTTGAGTGGACAGGAGATATGAACATTCAATGCTCCATGCAGCTGTGTCATTTACAATTATGGAGTCATGGAGCTACAAAGACCTACACGATACCTTTTAACACATTTATCCTGTTCTTAGATCACAAGGGGAGATTATTGATTGTGTCCCAAGATGTCTTACTATGAGGTCAATGAACATCAAGGTGCGTTAATTACGACGGTCTCTGCATGTGGTGTCCAAATGGGTCAGTCTAACAGAGTGCTTTGACACTTAAAACAGCAAATAGAAGCCTCTCCAAGCTGTTTAAACCATAGACAGTGTGGGGAAATCAAAGTTTTAAACTATTAATCCTCCCCACCTAAACCTGAAGTCACCTTACAGGACACACTGTGACCTAAATAATATACATTTGGGATATCAGATTTCTAAAATGTCATTCTATTGGGCGAAATCTTTGAACAGCTGCTGCCACCTACTGGACGGAAAACTAACACAGAACATACTGTAAATATTGCATCACAATTTGACTCATGTTCATCTATCATCCTATCCTTCAATTTCTATTTCTGTCTCTCGCCCATCTTCCTCTCGTTTCTCCCCTCACCAACCCCCTCCCAATCTTCTACCTTGTGACCATTAGACAATTACATAAGTAGTCACCTCAACTTTTTTTCAACCTTTCCACTTTTTGAAGCGGTGATCCGCCTCAACAGAGTATACACAAATTATACACACATTTGATCAAAGAAACTTTGGGAAGGTGGATTTCAGCAATTGCTGTGTGTGTTGGGGAGGGGGAAGGACGAGCAATGTGCAACAGAAGTGCACTATAAGTCTAAAGCATGTTTTTTCTTATACTGCATGAGATACGGGGGGCATGTGTGAGGGACACCCTGGTGAGGTCCAAGGGCAGGATCCTGGTGGTAATCCAGGAGTAGAGCTCTAGTGGGAATCCTGGGGACAAAGCTGACCCCAAGAAGATATCCCAACATGCGACACTTTGAACACAAAAAAAAATAGTTTGAACTTGGGTCAAGAGTAAGATATGCCTCCCTTCACCCGATACACTGGAAATGATCCACAAAATGTGAGACTTAGACCTGTTACTCTAACGCTTTTTTTGCACTAAGGGGACCGATTGTTCCAACTTCCCCCTCTGGATTTGATAATTAAATCTGGTCATGAGTCAGTATATGACATGTCAAAAGATAATCACCATGCACTTTCCCTGTCTACAATCACACCTGAGCACTTATGTTCTTGTCCCCAAAACTTATTTTTGCTCTTTAATCAATTGCAAAACATCAATAACCACCTGCAAGTTCCGGAAACCACAAAACATTGACCATGTGACCTTCAGTTTATTTTTCATACAGCACAGGCTACTGCGTGGCCTTTGGCCCATGATCACACAGGAATTGCATGTTCAGCAAGTATCTACCTGCATATTGTTTAATGTAAATAAATACAGACTGTTTGTTTGGGTATGTGGTATTCAGGGAGTTGGATTGATTCCTAATTACTGCTGGAAGGATGTATTGCTTATGGTCCACATGTGCCAAAGTATAGGAAGTACTGTATCTTTCACACTGTACCCCTTCTCCTCACATTATGCGCAAACATTGCGAAAGTATCTCTGGAGAAAAATACTGCAGCTGCCAATCTGTGATGCTGGGATTGTTTTAAAGCTACTTATCAGTGAAAAGCAAAATGTCACGTTTGTAAGTCTGAGCACATCATCCTATGCTTCATACCACTTTACCAAATGCTTCACATTACCAAATGCTTCCCAAATTTGCCTTCTCGGATGATATTCCCCACGCCAAATATTTCCAAGGAGCTAAAGGCAGGTCAAACTTAAAGGTTTGCAAAACTGGAACCAACTTAGGCCTTTTCTGAGGTTTGCCTGTGAAAATTCAGTTCACATGAGAGTAGGAATACTTTTCATCCCTATCTGTACACAAGTTTGTGATACTTTGTTCTTAAGGTTTGCATTCACAGAATTGCACAAGAAAATGCACTGTCACTTGCAGATTTTTGTGCAGCAGAAAATTGATGTGTGTAAACAATTTTGTATCTCTGCTGCTCAGTATTATAAAGTACGTGGTGCAGTGTCCGAACTGGTAATTTTGAAAATGTGAAGATGATTTTTTTTGCCTTCGCAGTAAATGTGTTGATGAATTTATTCAAGAGTTTAAGACAGCATTCCCGGATGTGATGTGCAACAATAGCTTGCTGCCGGGTTTTCACATAAGGTGCTCGAATTGCAGATTTCCAACAGTTCCCAGCAGATGCAGGACGACTGTAAACCAACCAATACAATGTCCAACGTCACTGAAAACAAGGTGAGGGCATGGTGATTCAGGCTTGTGCTGATTACTAACATTTCTTAGTTAACGAAACTCGTCATTCAAGCATACATGTTACTTTGAGATGACAAAGAGAGAGATAATTTCTGAAAAGTTCTATTTATGAACAAGGTCCACCTTTTGCCAACGGTCTCAACATGTTGTAATACTTATAACAAATGATGATACTTAACTTCTTTCAAGACAACTACACCTCAATCTACCATGTTAGACTGATTACACAGCATACTCTGCTAGCACGTGAAGATACTGACAAACGCCTTTTTCCTGATATACCAGCTTTCAGAGTTATCGTCGAAAATCATTCAACTTGACACATATATGTCAGATGAGAAAATAATTGAGAGAATTGAACAGGAGCTTGCTTCTTACCCTCCTTTCTCCTTTGCTCTGGCAAATATCCACCATAAAGTCACTTGGTCTCCACACTGCTTCCTTTAAAGAGATAAAAAAAAACACAAAAAAGTTTATTACCACTAAAACACTTTTCATCGTTTTGCTTTACTATTAAACAAGGCACACTACTCCCTTGAATCAAATGACTATCTATGTTACCAACTAAAACAATAGCATCATGACATTCATCAACTTCTACCTATCTTTGAATTATTTGTTGAACATCATCCAGCAACAACTCTTTTCTTTAATTTCACTAATAGTAGCAGCACCCTTAAATTCACAATAGTACCCTCTTAATTTCATTTAATTTTTTCATTTACTTTTTAATCACAAATTTGTCATGTCTTGGCCCCATTTTCACCCATTGAACCTCCTTAATGAATAGCAAGTTCAGATGAATAATAGACATATAACTGTTCTCTGGCATGCAACTTGTATGCTGAAATTTTAGATTCATCAGTAATGGACAAACACTTGATTCTTTAAGTACGTCCTTCACTGCAATAGGATATCAGAGAATGCATCAGTTGTGGAGAGACATGTAATGACAACAAAAGTGAACATACTCATTATGTCAAGCCCAAATGGTTATTCTTTGCCATAACATCTACCTTCATTGCCTCCTGTGAACAATCTTTGATTTCATCTTCTAAAGAAAATGCACCTCCCCTTCTTCCAATCACACCCATTCTTTTTCATACCCCTGGACCTCACAGAATTTAAAGATATCTGTGCCTAGCATTGTATGTATAACACCACATGCATGTGGAAAACAGCTTATGAAACAAAGAAAACATAAATACAAGTTCAAGTAATATAATGGAAACAACTTTCTCCCCCCCCCCTCAGTGAGAGGTGAACCCCTCGTGAAATACAACTCAAACCAATGTGCCCTCAGCCCTCCTCTCTCCCCGTATCATCATCCCTCTGTCTGTTTCTTCAGCAATCTCAAAAATTAACTCAAGACGAACATTTCACGGACAAAGGGCAATGCTTACATGCTTGCTATGCTCCCTCATCCCCATACCAATTCACTTCTCCCTTCCCTCCACTCATTCTTAACACAAATTCATCTTGATATTTTCAATGTCGTTAATTTTTGGAGTGAGACTGAGAGGTTTAGGTCGATCATTCATCAAGAATGATATTACACACTCCTGTGCGGAATACCACAGTAACTGTCTACTCCCAAGGAGACGACACAATGCAGCAAAATACTGAAAAAGATAACAATGGAAAAAGCAGCACACATTTTCTTTGATTTCAGGTGTACTCGAAGCAGCACGTCAACAAACATGTTGAGTAGAGCACGTTCGTATTCATGGGTGGGAAAAAGAAAGATTCCATCAATGCAACAGTGGATTAAACTGAAAGTTGCTTGAAAAAATCACTCCAAAGTGACGCATTATCTCTGACGGCCTCAGGGGTGTAAATATTCTGTGCTGATATATTTCATGAATATCTAACCATTTGCAACCTTCAATATTATTTGCTGTATCTTGCTAGCTAAGTTAATTTTTTAAGTTGGTTTGTTAAAGTAGTTTAATCCGGCATAAAATATGCATGACTTTGCAATGTTTTTTGCCACAGACGAACACACCTACACAGGTGTGCATGAATCCATGAAGATGTCTTGTGCTCAAGAATAAAAATCCTCAACACTACCATCAAATATTATAATTACTGACTAACAGGTGATGTGCATCCCCTTTCGATTCATGCTACGTAAACGTTTCAATCGCAGGCGATAAACGTTTTAATCAATGGTACTTTAACCAACAGCCACATTTGGCAACAAACCTGCTGTGAATTAATAAAGACTTGCAACAAGATGCACATTTTTTGCTTGATTTCTACGAATGAGAATTGGAATGGATTGCTCTGATTCATTGGACTCCACAATTAAGAGCCAAAAATGCCACCTTCTCTGCATCTTCTTCATTCGGTACACTTTGTTTTGCAAAAAGACTTAAAGGGTGGTATTTCCCATTTTGAATGTTAGTGACTTTACAGAACCAAGCAATAACACTACAAATAAACTGTCAAATGTGCACATATTACTGGGAAAGGCATCAAACTCCAGGAAATTACATCTCAATATCTATGCCATACTTAGAACTATCTGCACACAAGGGAAAAAGGCAATACTATGTCCTAGACAGCTTCACTTGGAAGCTTTACTTGTCAAGTGGAAATGGAACAGTCGGTTCAAATGGATATCAGCATTCTTCCACAATGCATTTCAATGTGTTAATAAAGACTCAGTATCAAACATTCACTAACACTGAAGTTCCCAACTGACAGTAATCATCTGGGATACTGCCTAGAGAAATCCTGATTGTAGTAATTGCAAACTTTCATGAACAATTTTCTCACAAATTTATCCTCAAGGATACAGATGCTTCCTCACCAGTGCAGTCTATATTTTTGTAAAGTACGAGAATAATTAAAGCTGCAAGTTCAAGGATGATGGAGGCATGTCTTTTTCACTCTCAGTTCAACCTTATCATTTCTTCCCACTGTTTTCACTTTGATTCCACATTCCTTCCACAAAACAACCACCGACAAAATTTACACCTGCAAGTTCTGAAGGTAATCACAGACAGGTAAAAATAGTACTAGAATAATTAAAAGTCGACACAAAATAAGCAAGCATGTTGACATTTTTTTTTTCCTCGCTTTGAACATTTCTTCACTGAGATGAATCAAACTGTCAATGAAATGATTAGGCAGCAGTAGCATTTTCACCTGGAACTCACCCTTTTCTACTGATTGGTCATAATTTTCTTTTGGTTTCCAGTGCAACTGAACCTTGCTCAATCAGAACAGTATAAACAACTCAAAATAACCTCACTGATGAAAACAACTTAAAGGGGCTCTCTGCAACCAAGAAAGGTTACAAAATCAATGTCACACCTAGAGAGTAAAGTAATACTAACAGTGTATGTACATTGGGCAGTCAAAGATCTCATAGTTCTTCACTATCGATTGCGGCAACTAACCCACTGAGCAAATGCAGGACCCTCTGCCCAGTATTTCCAAATGTACAGTGAAATTGCAAATCAGAGAATGGTTTTAAACTCGTGAAGTTCCGGGGTCAAGAAAGCATCAAACGATGTTTTCAAGGATCAATTTGTAATGTCAAAGGGGACTGATACTGGACCAAGATAATAGTTGATATTTTGCTTCCACTTCATTCAACACACAGACACAATCCCAAACTTATCGAATGGAATTATTTTTTCACCTGAGTAAATCCCAAAACTCAAAATTTATTAGCAGAAGAATATTGCAACAAATCAAATGGATACTTTGCCAGTAAGCTTGTTAGAAAATTGTTCCACAAGCAAACTGCAAGTTTAAAGGGGAATTCCAGTCA
>VJOZ01006371.1:10591-24635 GCA_009801055.1 Stichopus horrens | reverse complement strand
CCTTCAGCAAGGAATCAAAAAAACCATTTTGTTGAAGAAAACATTTTCGGCAGAACACAATATCACATCGAAGAGACTTTCACAAAAGATAAAACATCTTTAAGTTGTTCTTTTTTTTTAATGCACAAAAGGAAAGTGACAATAAGGGCAATTTCATGATACTGTTTTCAGCGAAGCAAAAAGTTAGAGAAGCGACTAATCACTAACTGTTGTCATAACTCAAGAATATAAACAGTTGGCTTAAAATTAGATCATACTTTACTTGAAGCACTATCTCATCACCGCAGAGTGATGGAGATGCACATAATGGGATACTCCTTTGCACACTCAAGCAATTTTGAAAATGCATTAACTTTCATTGAGGACAACTTAAGTAGTTGCAATTAACACAACAACTTTTTCAGCTTGCAGATTAAAATGCAGTCACAGAGGAGATAACAATCACATAAACTTCAATTTAGTTTTATGTAACATGTATAAGCGTAAACCCATTTGTAATATTGGCTCTCTTGTTTTATTAGATGAGCACGATGCATTCCACCTAGCGGGTAATATTTCACCGGAGGCAGTGTAGATTACATAACAGATAGAAGGCAACTGTAGCCTCGATTCCACAGAAAATTACCAACGAAAACAGACCCCCGATACTCGTTCATCATTAGCTGTCATAGCGGTGAACATCTGAGGGGCGACACGCAAAATCACAATTAAGGGAACCATTTTCACATCAGCATCATAATTGGCGACTGATATTTAAAAATATTAGCAGTAATGATGAGAGTTAACTATCGGACAGAATTAGATGCTCACCCACAGAGCAGCTAAGTTGTCTTTAGCTACATTCATTAGTGCAGTAAAATTACGATACGCTGGAATCTGTGGCACATTTATCTTTAAATGATACTCTTTCTCTCGATTGTGAGAAACAAAATTAAAACTCAATTGACTGACCCACTCAACTGTTGCAGATCTATTGATGGCAATCAAAATAGAGGGTCATGACCCCGACCTTCCACAAGCAGGTTCACATGGAAAGGCAGATTCGCCAGATTGTACCCTGGAGGAATTGAACTTGCGGGCAAGAACACCGAAGCCTATTGAGTTTGTGGACATGGCACGTACGGTTTTGAAGTATGTGCATCGAAACGGAGCTTCATAAACAACAAGAGAGCTGCTATTCTAGCTCGCTGGATGAACCTCCTACTGCAACATATTCCCAGCAGGCGGTGGAATATATACCGTTTTTTCACGTACATGCCTATTACGAGTGCAGCCAGAGCTAGTGCATGAGTAAAATACTTCTAATGTGCGGGCTGACTGTGACACAAAACACTGTAACATGTAGGACATGTACAATATAGGTCTTGCCTAGATGATAACACACAACAAAACACTGCAGCAGTGAAAGAAAACTCACACATGCCAAGCAACGCCGGCAACTGAAGTTACCTACAACTTGGAATTGCTAGGCCTAATGCACTTTGACAGCAACATTTCTCATGGTTAAAAGATACCTCTGCTTGCTTTTCACTTGTCCAACTAATAATTTGAACAAATAGAAGGACACAAAATGAAATGGAAAAGGACACTAAAACACACTGTGGTTGGTCATTTTTGTAGCATACGTATGCGATATCAGTACGTATGACTGGAAGGCAACCTGTTTGTACTGTGCATGTGGCAGTATCAGTCTCAAGATAGCATGCAAAGATTGTTAGTGGGGAGATGGAAACGACTTTGAGCAATCAATCAGTTCCTTTATTTTCTATCTGCGTGCAAGTCAGTAACATTTTGAGTGGTACTCAGTGTTACACACTCTGATAAAATTCAAAGGATGTTGTAAACAGGCAAAAATGGTGACTAGCACTTAATAAAACAATAAGAATAATGACTGTGTTACTATGTAGCAGAGAATCTGTACTTAACAAGCATGCACGAAAAGAGAATAAGGCAACTAATCTTGGACATCAGTGCATGAAAATCAGGAAAAAAACACATGGGGGCTACGGGACACTGTTCAATAAACAATTTTTAAGGTAGACTGAAACTCCACAGGAAAGTGACCATGAAGCATTTTTAAATGGCAAGTGAAACAGTGTCTATGTTCTGTATTGTGCTCGACAGTGCTGAAAAGGTTACCTGTACTTTCAGCGATGTTGAAGGTAGTGTAGTTTTTGTGCTGGGGCAAGTAACAAATTAATTAACGCATACATGTAATTAATTCCAACTCAACTGATAAACCACTCAACTTTCAATTGGTGCTACAATTTTAACAGTTTTAGGATTGAGTATCAAAACTTGCCAGTACTTTTGGCACTCTCTCTTCACTGGAAGTACATTTGTTGTGCTGAGACAGATAAGTGACAGATGAAGTAAATCCGATTCCATACCAACCATCACCATCAGTGCTATTTGCTGCTACAGTTCCTGCACACTTTGGGGCCATATCAATACACTTTGTGGCTAGGCAGCTCTTCAGTGAAAGTTAAATATAATTCAGCATATAGAGGGCACAGTACTGGAACTTTAATTCGGAGCATGTTGTGTGAGGCTAAACAATGCAATAGAGCAAGTGAGGGGAAAGTACATGTCTGTAACTGTAGTCAACTGTGTGAACTGTAAGTCAATCAAAGTTTGTAAAGTACGGTAGATAGGTGAGTATTTGTTGTGTTGAGACAGGTAAGTGAGGTGTGAAATAAAAATGGTGTAACTACTAGATCAAACATAACATATATTTTTTCAATGAAACCTTAGCAGCAAACCATAATGTACCATACATTATCCACAAATATTGCTCATTTAAATTTTGACAACCTCTGACACTTTTCTTTTTGTCAAGCTATAGTAATCCATTTTCATTACAGCTCAACCACAATATTAACTGCAGGTATATGATCGTCAAAGTGATCAAAACAGTTTCAGCAAGGTTAAGCGAGTAATTACTGTAGTCGCCCAGCTAGATGCATATTTGCAACTTTGCATTGTCACAATTCTTTCTTGAAATATCCTTATAATTACAAGCCAATGAAGATGTGATGTGCAAAAGAAATGCACCGGGTTCTCATGCATGATCTCTCCTGGGCCATAAATAATATGTTTATCATAATCAGAGCAAAAATAAGACCTACCAAAGACTGTGACACATACAGATTAGGTAAACATCTTCAAACATTTATAAACAACAGCAGCTGCAACATCAACACATTGCTGCATGCAAGAGTAGGAAAGCCTCAATGTTAAATGTAAATACGTTTCAAGCTTTGCATATGTCATCCATCATGTTATAATTGAAACATTTGGAAGGCCAAATCATCTTCGCTTCTTTTGTCCTCTCCATTTCAGACTGTCACGGCAAACATCGACTGCAAGGCCTAATTGTTGAAAATTACATTCACATTGTCTACCAGTCAAGGCCCATTGTCTTTTTCAGCCTTCGGTAATAAAATTTTTCATTCTAGACAGACTAGATTTTTATTATCTGCTGAAGTGGCCTTTGTTTTATTTAGTGCATGGGAAAGTTGCTCGCTGAAAAGTCTTGCATAGCAGCTTGAACTTCGGGACACCTGAGGCTCACCAGAGAGAAACACTGATGAATGACAAACATTGTCAAGGACAAAATATGTTAGATTTCTAACTTGTCATTCCTTGGATTGGTTTTAGTAAAGCTAAAAGACATGACTTCCTGTCACATATTTTAATTTTTTTTTTATAAAAATAATTGAGCAAGAACATCAACAAACCTGAGTCACAATGGAAATTCAATGAAGAAGAAACATCACAGAGGTAATTTCAACTCAACATGTCATAAAAAAAGTAACACACTAAAATAAAAGAACAATTACAACATAAACATAAAACAAACAACATGTCATATTACTTAAAAATGTACCTTAGAGAATGTTTAACATAACATAAACATGTAAATACCTGACACAGCATGACATCAGACATATCCCCAATCTCACCTGGTTTAGATATTTACATGTTTCCACACAAACATTGCATGTCCCACTACCATGCTAGAAACAGCTAGCCACCTTAAGAGCACACCACACTTGGCAAGCCAGATTGGAATGCAGTTGTTGTTTTGAGACATGTAAGTGAGACCAAGACTTTAAAATTGGTATGGCATGTAAGTTTACCTGCTTCCCACCATTAATAATGCTTAATTTACTACAACACTCAGTCCAATTCTTATCTACTGTTCATATTCTCACTTGAAAAAAAAAAAACACAAAATCACAAAAAAATGCTAATATCCTCACTTTTAGAGAGATTGTTTGTAATTGTATTGTATCCTGTTTACAATAATAAAGAAAAGAGCATTAGGGTCACAGAATCGATGGAGTACATGCAGAACCTGCATTTGTCTGCTGTAAACTCTGACCTCTGACGCTAAATCTCTCTCCAGAATTTTAATGAATTAAGAGAGGCAGTCTGAACACTACAGTATAGTGTTATGAGATTGTTAATGGTGAAATTTAGAGTATGTGGCGACAGTTTCTCACGAATATTCACCATTTTCTGTCGTTATACATGAAGAAATCCTTCTGCAAAGTAAAGTACCAAGTGGCAAAATATGGGATAATTCTCAGCATATCACAAAAATACAACAGTTGGGCAAGTTGATCTCTCAACGCCTAGAACTGGAGAAACAAACAAAACAAATCCTGGGATCTGATGTTTACATTAACAGATGAGGTCCTCTAAGAGCTAACCCCATATGTGCCCTCAATCTTCTCTTTGCAGTAATCCGATTCATAACAAACACAAGATTGACCGATAATCCTACTATATCAGCCTAAAGTGTGATACATATTTATCAATCCTTTTGTTTCAGGTAGAAGTCTTAGTAGTTATGACTTAGAGATTTCTTTACACCAGTTAATCTGTACCTTCAAAAGGATTTTTCTGTTTATTTCCTTCCCTATTTAATTCCTTTTAAATCAATCTATTGTACTCTTGGCAAGTAAATGGGAGTGCAGCCAAATGTACTATGGGAGACCAAAAAAGAAACAGACCAAAAAAGAAACAGATTAAGCAAGTAAATTGGTATATACTGTAGAGGCTGGCTTACAAGAAGCATATACCAGTAAATCGGTTGGTTTCCTTTGCACTTACACTTCAAAAAGTATGGTGCAAACTTCTTAAACACCCGTCTCCCTCCGTAAAATCTCTGTTTTCCCCCTCCCACCCAGCTCTGTGTCAAGAGGGTATGTGTCAAAGAACATGGTTTTGCCTAATTGATTTTTCATGGTTGCAGTGATCTGTGATAATGTCAAGGCTGTGGATATGTTGTAAGTTGTGAATGTTTGACATTTGAATGTCAGTGGGAAAGTTCAACGGTAGTACAGCCATCAGATCTCCTTCTCCAGGCAATTGTTGATCTTTCCATTTGTTTCCTTCAGCCAAAGTTAAACAGAAATCTTACCAAATATAAGACAACGGTTACCCGACATGTCATCATATGTAAAGCGTTCATCTACTGCAAATATCAACCTGGGTGGAAAAAAACATTCAACATCACAGAAACGAACCTAAGCCACCTTTCCATCTTGTGTTCTCATTACCATGTCCGGCTGTAGTCTAGTGAAAACAGCATTAAGTCCTTCCATCTGTGCATAAATTGTCCCAATTCCCCGAATTCATCAACTTAGTAGCCAGTTTTTTAAGTCTAACATTGTGTAACACAAGAAAGTGGAGGCATTCACAGGTTTCCTGTCTCTGAGAAGATCAACAAAAAAAAAAAAAAAAAGGACTTGACAAGGAGAAGAACCTGGCAGGAAGACTTTCACCCTGATCGTCTGAAGTGATGGCATTCTTAATGAGACCTAACCTGTCAGCCTAACATATACCCAAAGGAAAACCCCCCAATACTTCCCACACAATTTTAATTCAGGGATTCTTCCAGACTCAGAGGCCTGACTTGAAGCCACGTTTCCCAAGAACAGTCAGTAAAAATCAATGCTCACACCTGGATAGCCCCAGGCTACTAAGTCTTGCATTGCTTCCGTACAATAGGACACCACTGGGATTAGTGAGGAAACTTTTGTAAAGGTTTTTTTTTTTTTTGGCTTTCCCCTGTTGAATTCACTTTAATTGTAACAGCGTCCAAGCTAATATTTTGTTGTACTGTTGGAAGCTCCTGGCTAGAGGCAAACACAATAAGTGACAACAAACCTATTGTGATCCTGAAGTCTATATTTGTTCTTTAAAACTTCACGACCAATACCCGATGACATCTTTGAAATCTTCACGTGTCTCAAGTCTATTCTCGATCTGGTCTTTTGAATTTGTCTCTTCCTGTTTCTCACTTAGGTAATTTTTTCTTTTGATTAAGTGATTCTTGCACAAAGAGGAGAGGCAAAATTTGTATTTTAACCTCACTACAAGTGTGTGTTTTTGACAGCATAGCCATGTAGAAATGGTGATTTTGATGGACACACATGGAGACTTTTATAGCCGCTGTACAAGATGTGTTGGGACATCAGGTGTGATGTTTTCACCGAAAGCAGTCATCCATGCACAAACCAAGTCATGACGAAAATCGCTTACAGAAAACTGTCACATACATCTTTCTGTACACTGTTCAAACATGTTATACACACAAAGTTTGTATCGTTAACTGTGTATGAGAAGAATCAGAAAGAGGTGCTAGTACAGTATCAGACAGCCCAGCATCAGAGGCTGTGTCATGCGCTGTTGAAGTGTACCAGCACTTTAGGTATGGTAAATGGGAGGGCAGTTGTTGTGATAAGATAGGTAAGTGAAAAAAAAAGATGTAAATTCAATGAATATCAAAACAAAATTTTTTCAAAGTTTCTGTTGAAGAGTATTTCACCATATATCTACAACAGTATGTAAAAGTTAAAGCAATAATTAATAGCAGACTTAGACACTAGGATATGCTTTTATTGAAGTCACTTTTGGAATAAGGATAATGATTATGTTGCTCAATTCCAGACAGGCAAACAAATTACCAACAAAATGTTATCACTTCACATAAGTGCTGTGTATTAGGTTCATTCATTACCCTAGTCCAAATGTGCATTTTCTGAACCCCAAGTAACACAGAACACATCTTTACTGGGTCAGTTAACAGTTTACAGTATTTCCCTCAAATCAAAATGAAAGCTTTGGTTTCAGAATCATCATCCTACCTTTTTTAAATTTTTTTTTTGGCCATCTTCCCCACAGAGGTTTGTGCATCATAATCATCCTTTATAACCTGAACTTTACTTTAAAATACATCATCGATTCTTCCGCTAACGTTTGCAACTTTATACTCACACCATGACTATACAAAGAGCCATCATCGTACCCTGTCAAATCATAACAACGTTCATGCATATATGTATCACCGGGTAGATTTCATTCCTCGGCCGTAAGACCGTCGAAAAATAAGATCGATGTATACTCGCAGAACTTTGTCAAGTCTGGGGGCTCCTGGCAAAGTAATATTTCAAAGCAGTTTCATAACCCATCCTCGCACTTAAAAATTACCCATGCCACCGATTAACAGAACTGTTTCAAACTTTTCTGCCTTCAGCTTTAATCAATGCACAGTAAATTTTTGGAAAGTATTACTCATAGCAAATCTTGCAGAGAGAGAGAGAGAGATGAATGTCCATTTTGGCTCTCCAAAGTCAGTCGGTTCCATCGCTTATCAGCTTAGAAACTGAGCCTTCTGGAAATTAAATTGATGAAATCTAGCTAGAGGCATTTCTAAGATCGGCTCATTTTCTTCCATTTCTGGGATCCTAATGTAAAAGTTTGTCTAGCAAGTCAAAGGGAATGACTCTTTCTATTAATCATGGCATTCGTCCGGGATATTTTTCTTCCCCTGTCTAAGAGGCACCTCTTTTCGAGAGGAAGGGGGGAACATACATAAAGACATTTGAGATTTGATCACAAAATCTTCGAGAACAATAAAGGCCCAAATCCACAAATAAATAAAAGTTATCTTCCACGATTTACCAAATGGTGTACCGACGGGAAGAATATATTTCAATGTCACTTCGAAAGTAAAGACTGAAGCAGGGCTGTTTTTCTTTTCATTTTCCAAATGGTAATAATCCAAAAAAAAGGGCTAGATTATATTGCACCTCACCCTGAGGGTGAGATTTCTAGCATTAAGTCAAGAAACTGTAATATTAACAATGAGTGCCATAAAGGAAAAACATCAGTGTTTTGATTTATAGGTACTATATTACTTTGAAATCATTTTGACTTTTCAAGAGACTAAAACAAAATATTTTCAGATGAGAAATTTTTTGCACATTTTCCGGGGAAAGGAAGGGAATAAAGACAAGTAATGACAGTAAGTTTCCATAATTCTGTAAGACAAAGATCACCAGACTGTCATGGCGATGAACTTAAGACAATCGGTAAATGGTTGCAGATCATCGACAAAGATTTCTGGACATACAAGCTTGGTTACATATTTCTTGAAGTTCAAAGTGGGCGTCATGTATTTATTCTATATTAGCCTCTTGGTATTCTACGAGTTCTGTTAAATACACTGCTCCTAGACAGGAAAAACGTATCATCAGTACAAAATTAAGAAAAAGTGAACAGAACAAAAACTTAAAATCTGACAGTAACCACAATATCATTTGCAAAGGATGTCTCAGTTAACTCTGATTATGTGTATAGTAGATGAATTTCATTGTCAATGTACAGTGAAAGTAAGACTGTGTACGGTTACAGTAAAGAGGAAAGACAGGGAGAGGGAGGAGGTAGGGGTGGGGAAGGAGAGGGGAAAGGGAGAAGAAGGGGAAGGGGAGGGATGGATTGACAATAAACCTAACTGGAACTGAGACCCATAAATGTTGATCTCCACCGGACATGCTTGTCACTCAAAAAAATGCAGAAACTTAGCATAAATTTGAGGAAAGGAAAGGGGGGGCTTCATCAAGATTTGTCAACATCCTGACACTCACCCAGATAAATATTTATGAATGATGAACTTTTTTGTCTCTGCAAAACTTTAAGTCTCTGACCATCTCTCTGTCAGGTGGGACACTACTCAGGCTGGTAATCTTAAAACCTTGCCTCTTGGTTTGCCTTCGCTCTTAACGTAACCGACCTTACGTGGACTGGCGCCTCCACTCCAAACAAAGTTTGGAATGAGGTACTGTTTATATGTGTTCACGCTATACACTGAACATATGGACATTCTATGGAAAATCAGACGATACCTAACCAGGTCATCACATTCCATTTTGCCACTGGTAGTCAAACTATTATGCAAATGCATCATGTGCAATATTCATGCTGTTCACTCTGTAAATTGGATTATTTTCAAAGAGTTTATAGCACAAACTTCAGAGGGTTTGCATACTACTATGGAGAGAGTGAAAGTTGAAGTACTACCTGTAAATTTGCTGCAAATGACAGACAAAACATGCATGTCTTTGTTGGTTTTTATGGATCTTGTAGATATTCAAGTACCAACTACCAGCACATGTATGTTAGAGACATTCCCTATTTAAGTTACATTCAACAACAACACAGATGTATGAATACGTTGTACTCACACAGTGAGCATATGTACATGCAAAATTTAATAGCAACATTCAATACGTAGAGTTACTGAAACAAGACCTTCAAACTGGTAGCTATAGGATCTTTCTTCCATCTGATTAGGTAGATGTTACATCAGCAATACTCGTAAAGGACATGCATATCACATCACCATCAACCGCTAAATAAGAAAGAAAACTATCCCAAATTTATCCATTTCATTTCCAACTTTCACAATTTTCATCGTCGCAGTATTTTCACAACTGAGTGATTCGCCATCACTGGACCGTATTACTCTTGACATGCCCATAGCTAAAATTGTGGCGATCCATATTTCAAGGCTTTTCCTTAAAAATTCTATGAATATCAAAATAACTATGTCTATAACTACAAGCCTGTTTCTATGCTTCGATGGATCGCTAATCCATCCCTTTTCACATCTTTTAAATAGTTCTGAGAGCCCTGTCTCATCCTTCATAGAGTATGAGAGGCAGGCAGGCAACAAAGAGAGCTTTGAGGATGACAGATCACCGGCCTACGGCATCATCTCAAAGTACCATTGCTCTGTACACATTCATGTCAGTTCTACTGTACTGTGTTCACAGTTCACATTCCTGGAACCTCCCCCCCTTACATCACAGGCAAGTAAAGTTGAGTCAACTTGAACCCCTACAAACTATACACAAATTATGGCTATGTGTCCTTTTTCCTTTTCTAAGTTTTGATTTATGTAAATGTAGAATATCATTTTATAACGTCATATTTCAGTTTCTTCCATCTATCAGACCTCACTCCAAGATTGGTCTTGAATCCATCCCAGCAAGAGCTGTGACCACTCCGACAGTCTCCACGTACACTGTAAAAAGATCAGCTGGCATCCAGCTATTACCATTGAATTTACTTGGAAAAAACTGCCCCTTTTATTGCATGTTGTCACTGTCTTCAATTTTGCAAGACATTTATATTAACATAATTATATGCATACAAGATTACATCTCCCGATTGTTTTTCCTGTATGACTCCACAGTTGTAGTACATCCCATACTGTGGCATGCAACTCCATGGCAAGTCCCACCTCCATTCCATATTTCCATACAATTTCACAATTAAACCCCACTTGGCACCACAGTTTTGTTTTGCACAATCACAACCAGCTCTCTGTTTCACACAACCCCCAAGATGGCTACCCTGTTAAAGAAACTTCACAAGACCTCACCGTGACGACTTGCCAGTTTTTGCTCCTCCGTTTCATAAACAAGCTAATGACAGCAGTAGCATGCAGGAAAACTACCTGAGGTCTCTGCTGGCTAGGAAAATCTGACTTCTTGTCACATGGAATGGAGACAACCACCTGACATTTCACTATCTTTATTAAAAATAGAAATGCATCAATTTTACGTCAGGTGCATCTCTATGTTGTTCATAATCTAAATTGCGGCTGCTCAAACCAGTTTTAATGTGGCCCATCCAGGGATGCTCTAAAAGTTTCATAACTTCTGATCATTTTCACTAATTTTTTTTCCTAAATGTAACTCAAAGTTGATGGTTAAATTTAAATCCACCCCAGGGTATTAATCCAAACATTTTAAGCACTCAAGGTTTGAGTGACGTTTCACTTTGATTATTTATTAACTTACATAATCTGGATAAAAAGACACTTTACGTGCACATCGCACTAACAGCAAGAGAAAGAGTACTTGCCTGTTGTTCGATAAAATATTGTTAAACTGCGCCAACTGAGTGCCATAAAGTGGCTAAAAAAAAACAAAGGCATATTGTGCCTCCTCAAAGGGGTATTTTGATTAGTAAGTATTTTGAGTTTGGGTACAAGTCAGACAATTGTAGCAAATTAAAAACAACCAACGCTATTGTCACATTTGATCTGCACTCTACAGCAATGATAATGTAAATTAAAGGGATACAGTACTCACCAAACTATCGTAAAATCATCACCTTATGTTACTTTAACTATCTGCCTAGCACCTCACTTTGTCTTGAAGTTGGGAACTATTTAAGAACAATGTCATGTATATAGAGGATAGTTACAGTGCATCACTAACATTTGTGCAAAGACAGGTAGGCAACTGTCAAACAGATACAATACAAACAAGACCTTCAAAAACAAATGTAACTTAATGCATTTATTCCATTCAAAGCAGACTTTCAATCTAACTTGCTACAGAAAGTCTCATTACTTGGGTATCAACTCAGTCACAGTTTGCAACACTTTAAGCAGAGTAGCTCATAGGGCAGTTGTCATATAGAGGCAGATAAGGAGTGAAGGAAAGTTTCCATTATTCCCGTCAGTTGCCGTAGCAACTAAGTCAAAGTTTGTAAAAACAGTAATCTGTTCGTAGAAAGATACCTTCCCACACAGAATGCAGTATGATGGTTTGTTCCACAGATCCTGACAACTTCAGTATAAATGAATCATATGCAATGCATCACAGTGTGTGTGATAATTCTACGTACTTTATACAGATCAAGGCATGTGGTGGTGTGATGCACAATACTCAAAGCATTAATCCCATTTCTGATGAAGAATTTCTACGCATCAACAAGAGCATCACTTGCAAACACTGAAAAACACACACAGATAACAAAAACAAGCAAATAACGGGAAAACAGAGAAAAAGCGAAAGAAAACTGCTTGAATTTATCCAATGAAAACCCCTCAGGGCATGAAATTTTTTCCTTCCTAGGGAACACAAAAAAAAGTGCAGCTGCCGTTTCCAAGGGAGACTTGCCGAGAAGATCACGAGCGAAAAGTGCCGTGCCAAAAAAGGCGGAAATTGAGAGAGAATGGCACACAGAACGTAGGGAAAAAAAGAAGACAGGAAGAAACAAGCAATAAGAAAATATAATAAAAGAGTAAAGAAGATGCTAGGGCTGACTAAAGAGACAAGTATCAGATAGGACAACCCGCAGAAACAGAAGGCGCAGCAAACAGACGATTAAAACCCAACGCTGCCTGCAGATGGTCAGAGGATTTTCTATCAGATAAATCGCAGCCTCTTCCTGTTAACATTTTCATTGATTTACACATGGATGGAGTGCATCAAGAGGCACACAGGCTATCTCTGAAGAGAATGCCAACGAAGATGATGACGATGGCTGACGACGAAAAAAATCCAGTAGAGGAGAGATTTTTATATTGCTCGTTGGATAGAGAAGGGCTCGTGGGTTCTATCTGATTTGATGTTCCCTTGAGATGTTTCTTGCTGTGACAAGCTTTTGCCTTCACAGAATTAAAAAACAAAGAATGTTGACATCGTGATGATCTCCTTGAGAAGTTTTCAGCGACAGACTGCAACATGTTGATTCCTTAATGGCACAAAGGAAGGGGATGGTTTTGGGTTTGTAACTTCTTGAGAGCAGACACACTGTATGAGAATGACAATGCCATGATGTTACACAGGACCATCACTGCATGCTGCCATCATTTAACTTCATTCGAATGCTCTGTGCCAAATTAGGACGAAGTTACAAATAACTGATGAATTCCACATCCAGATCATACATCATAGTGATTATTCAGTCTTTAAACACGGTTGGCTTCCGAAAATTAAACCACTGTTCGATGATAAATCGTCTTTCGTTTCAAGTCTCAACGTGTTTCAGAGAAACCAGTTTTGGGATAAAAGCACATACTTTTCATCTATCTCTTAAAAAATATTTCAACAAAAGTAAACATCAAACAATTGTTGGACTAATCAATTATTCATGCTGAGTGATGAATATTGAGACAAGTAAGTTAAAAGAACAATTTTTATTTCTTGTAGGTTATACTTATATTATCGAATACTTTCTAGCCTTACAGATGGGGCAGGGTTTGAGATAAGTACTTTCCCACCAGGACAAAAGTCACTTACACTTGTTTCCTTTCCCTGAATTATGCTCTCACTGTTCCATGTACACTTCAAAATGCAGTGCTATTGTTATTCTCAGAGTATTTAATTTCAAGCAATTTAGAATGCTTTGCAAACCTAAGGCAGTTTCATACTGCAGGAAATTGGACAGTACAAAATTTTCAGTGACAGGTTTAAAGGGGGATAGGTACATAAATGACATAAATTTTACGTAACTTATCGCTTTCTTTCTCCGAGTCATGTAAAAGAATATCATTAACAGATCTATGTGTTACAGGGCATTTCCTGACTGAATTCGCAATTGGCAGATTATTCTCTACTACAAATCTGTCAAAGGGAGATGCGTATACCTGACAATTTGGAAGAAGAAATGCAAAATGTTATGTACAGTGTATATTATAACTACCTATCCTCCCCTTTCAATATGATACAAAATTAATGTACAGCAACAATTATGGCCAATATGGTGATTTGTCTCCCAACTAAAAACAGTTTTATCAGGGTGGTCAAATGTGCATGTCTACTAATTTTTGTGGTACGCACTGTTTTTGCTGCACAAGGACAGGTCATGTAAATTGACTTTGTGTGTTGTATTTTTTTTTCTTTGCAGTGACTATTAAACATTTGTGACAGCATCATGAGTTTTCAGT
>VJOZ01006366.1:0-22853 GCA_009801055.1 Stichopus horrens | reverse complement strand
TTATGAATGATGCTACAAGATGCTACAAGATGATTCAATTTGATGCAATTGTTTAGCAGATTTAAAATCATAAAATGATAAATCAAACTTATGTGAACTTATCACATTCCCTTACATAAACCACACTGAAGTTGTCAGAATGTAACTATTTCTTTGAAAATGTCTAAGTTTGGAAGAGCATGCTGTTATCACGTCATGAAAACATTCAAGCGGTCATTCTTTATTTTTTTTTATAATACATGAACGCTTTACCACTTTGTATTTCGTACACATGAATTACAAATTACTGACACAGGAAGTGGGTGTTACACAAATACAACACAAGATTTGTTTCTGACACACAAAGAAAACTTTTGTTTTGTCAGACTTACAGAGAATTTTTTTCCTGACTTACGCTCACAAGAAGAAGGTTTGTTCCTGACACAAAGGAAGGGGTTGTTCCGAAATATTAAAAAAGGAAGAGATTGTTCTAGACAAAGAAAAATTAAGGGGATGTACTGACACACTCTCAAAGGAAGAAATTGTTCCAGAGAAGGGCAAGGAAAAAATTGTTCCTGACACACTAAAAAACACTCACATTCTTCATAACATAGACTCAAAGAAAGGTAAGTTTCTGACCAGTCACACACAAAAGGATCGTGCCAGACGGCACACAAACACACACGCACTAATGGATTTTGTTTCTGGCACAATACAAGGGGTTGTTGCCGAGAAACTCCCAAAAGAAGAGATTGTTCTAGACACAGAAGAAAATGAAGTGGGTTGTTCCTGACATTTCACAAAACAGAAGACGTTCCTGTCCCTCTCACAAAAAGATGTTTGTTCCTGACGCAGTTACAACCTAATGGATTGTTTTTGACATACTCTCAAACTAAGGCGTTGTTCTAGACTCATACAAAAGAAGAAGGTTGGTTCCTAAAGCACAAACAAAGAATCGTTTGCTGCCATTACACTCACAAATGAAGGGGCAGTGACAACACAAGGGTAGTTTGCAGGGGGCCAAGAGAGGACGTGAGTCACGGGCCGATATAGCTAGAAGTTTGTTTCTCAGGCCCTCAGACATGAATGAGTAACTTAAATGAGTGTAATACATCGTAGTGAGGAAATACGGTATGCCTCTACTGCAGAGTCATACTAAACATTTTGGAATAGCGGTGAACTGCGAATTGCTATCTAAGCAGAGAGCCAGGGAGGGTATTAGAATTTTTTCACGCCCTTCCCAGACTTTGCGGACTCGAGGAGTCGGTCAAGACTGAGCACGATTCCTTTTTAAAAGATATAAATTTTGGGCAATATGAAAGCCTGAGAAATTCCACAACAGTTGGAAGCTCGAATTACCTCAAACTGAGCCACGTCACGTACAAGGTGCACCTGTGCACAGTTAAACGCAATATGTAAAAAGAAGCTTCAATGCATACACGCACACACACTGTCGGAGTGTCTGTCATGTAAGTTATACTGGTCCATTACCTCAATCTTGAAGCTCAGTAGCACAATATTTCAGATTACGAATTCGGGGATAAACGCCAACACAAGTTCGTAGTTTACAAGTTACTGGCGAGAATTAACGACAAAGGATCCTAAACTTTATGTGACAGTCCCACCCTAAGTTCTACTCGGTGACTAACGCTTGAAGAAGAGTTGGTAATTTGACTCTCAGGAGGCATTTACTAGTTTCGCAGATTCTCTGTATGAAAATATAGGAAAATTTATATTTATGTAGAATTTGTATTCTTGACGAGCATTTACGGGAGATTATTGAATTGAGCTGCATGGAACCAAAAGAGGGGAAACACAAGGGGCCATGGCCCCCTTGCAGTCATGAAATATTGACAAAATAAAAAAAAGATATAAAATTTCGGTAACGATGCCTTATAATGTTTCATGGTTGCTTGACGAAATTGTGACCGAGCGGATCTCGAAGATATAGACTCATACGTAGGCACCAACTTCTCCCCACTTCTCCCCGATATCAATGGAAGTTATATGCAGTTATTTATGTAAAGTGACCTGAACTAGACTGGTCAGAGAGGCTACAGATGCACTTTGTGTTGAGCGGATGAACATCATACAGGTCGTCGACGGCTATGCAGGTACATTAAATCACGAATAAAGAGAAAATAGGGAATAGGCCTTTTAACACCCTCAAAAGTAACGAAGCAACCTGAACCCGATACGGGCTCTTCTTTTTTCTTCACTGGAAATGGTAGGTCAAACATGAGCTGGTCACATGCACTCGTAATGAGATTCAACTTTTTAGGTGAAAAGATGTTTTTTGAATTAGGCTTCTTAGGATAGTGAATATGACTTCAATCGTGACAACACGCTATAATGGTCACGATGGATAAAAATGAGCTGAGCCTGAAATTTGCCAGTTCAAGCTACAATATAAACACTGCATGACCTTTTCATCAAATTGCTAAACATCGCATAAGTACCATTATTGAGTGATGACCCTAAACGCATGTTATGGTTAATTGATCATCAATCTGTATGAAGAACCGTGTTGATCGTTTGATCCCAAAACTCTTATTGTGCCAAACAGTACCCAACTTAGCCTTTGACATTAAAATTTTACATAACCAAACATTTTTACATCTTCAGATTTTCTTGAGGCAATCTATTATAGGTTGAAGCTGACATGCGGAGTGCGATTCCTGAGCGACCTGGTAAGCAATTTTGTCCATGTACGCTACGTCTCAGGTGATTGGGAAAGCTCTTCCACCAATGACGTGGCTCCGCTAAGACAGTGTTGCAGATACTGAATAACCTAGCAAATTTTGCCCCTATAACGAAATTGCTATGTTGAAATTGGGCATGCAAAAAGACATTCGCCTCCAATGGCGGCGGAGGATGCATTGAAGTCCTTACAAATGCAAACACACCAGATATGGAATACCCTTTTTTGCTATCCTCTTTGGCAATGGCATCTCAAACGTCCAGGCAGCAGCACTGTCCCTGCTGAGCAGATATTTAGCAGAAGTTTATCCTGATGAGGTCACACCGCTCCAGTTCGTCAACAAACATGATGGAAACCATAATGTTTCACGGTGCGAACATGTTTTGCAGAGCCTTGTTACACCTGTCGCAGTGTCACTTCATTACTTCACATTGGCGCTGTAAATGGTGTTGTTGCTTCTGTAAACATATAAACAATGTCCTCGGCCAAGGTCGTACAGAACATTGATTGGCAGTTAGTTGATGGAGAGAAGGAAGAAGGGGGTACTCTAACATCAATCTAAAACTTGAAGACTCATTTGACTCAGCTTGCGTAATCTCCAATTTCTTTTTTGTACAGCATTTCCCATTTGGCTTTGATGAAATTGTAATCTGTGTAATCAGGGGACAGTTTGTATCTTTGTTTTGAAAGCCTATATTGTAAACACGATATCTCAAGTAGGGAAGCTTGGACAGATCTCGGACTCAGTGCATAGGTGTACAACAAAAGGTGCCGAAACCCTACTGGTATTGGAGGAGTTAACAGGACATTTGGGGTCAAGAGCGGTCATATGGTGAAAACATTATAAAGGCGGTATCTTAAGATGAGAAGCTTGAACAATGCCACATTAAGTAGAAGAATCCTATAGATTTTGATGGAGGTCAAACTTCATTTAAGGTCAAGAGTCGTCAAACTGAGAAAACATTGTAAACACGATATCTCAAGAAACGAAACTTGAACAAATCTCGTATTTGATATGTAGATGTACCACATAGGTGCAAGATTTCTATCAGTTTTGTTGAATGTCAAATACCACTTGAGGTCAACAGGGGTCAAAATGTGAAAACATCGTAAACACGATATCAAAAGAAAAACGTTTTAGCAGCTCTCATTTTTGGTATGTCGGTGTATCCATTGAGTATAGAAGAATTCTATTGTTACTGGTGAAGGACAAAGGAAATTTAAAGTCAGCAGGTTCACATTTTTAAATTCTTGTAAACATCGTGTATTAAGAAGGAAAGGTTTGACACATGTCATATTCACTATGTAGGTGTATCTCATTAAGTACAAGAACCATTTGCATTTTAGTGAAAATCAAAGGTCATTTTATCAACAGGAGTAAAGTCGTGAAATCTTTGAAGACACGATCTCAAGAAAGAAAACTTGTGCAGATCTCATACTCGATATAAAACATCGGTAGCTTGTGACACATCCTAATGTAATAATTTCAGATTCAGAATAAAAATGCTTACAATTAAATCATAAAAAACAATGCAGTTGTGCGTTCTGGTTTACTCTTCTATTTGCTCAATGTTTTGAATAACAAATACATAACACACGTTATCGTAGGACGTTATATTACATTTAAATGCTAGACTCTACACCATTATTGAAATTGATCTCACTAACCAGTCCACAGGTGAAAGTAGCCTGGTTACTATGACTAGCACCTAAAGTCTGTCAGGAAAATTATGTTCCAAAAACGTGTTTTCATCAGTGATGATCGTCTAGTAGTCCAGAATGTGTTTACAAGGAAACATTAATGGTGTCATAATGGTAAGGGTCATAATGGTAAGGGTCATAATGGTAAGGGTCATAGTGGTAAGGGTCATAATGATAAGGGTCATAATTGTAAGGGTCATAATTGCAAGTTTTTTCATGACATACTCTGGGCAAAATTCACATAAAGCAGCACATTTCGAATTTGCACAGGGACTCGACGACTCGAAATTAGACGGTGTGACTCGGTCTCGGAAGGTAAGGACTCGGACTCGGATTAGGTGGACTCGACTCAAGCACTCAAGAGGTTGGAACAGGGATGATATTAATGTGGTTAGGTGACATCGATAGATGCGTTTGACTGGGCGACTCGAGTAACTCGAGTGACTAGGTGAAAACGTCATTGAAGTGTCACATATTGAGCCATCCAAAGTGGCCGACCTCAGGAGGTCATCCACTTTAGCCACGTGACATAATTTACATCACATTTGAAGAAGAGCCTAGTCCAAACAAATAATAGCGACCCACACACACCAACTACCGCCGGGAAGAAAAATGCCCATTATCATAAAGTAGGGGTGAAAACTCATACTTGTCATTACGAGAGTACTGATGATAACTGAAAAAGCGTTCAGGTCAAATGCACTAACCGACTTGCATGTTCCCTACTGTTGTATTAGTAGGGAATAAACTTATCACTTAACCATTGTGTGTTTAACTTGACATTAATTAGTTTTACATTCAAACGCGTCAACGAAAGATGTGCAGTACAATTTGCACCTAGGCTAGGGTGAGTATAGTTGGCCCGCCTACTTCTAGGCTGGGCCCTGACTCCTGAAATCCTCAAGTAAACAACGATGAGCTAGCACGCACGAGCAGTATCAATTGACTGGCGTCATTACTCGAGCTACTGTTCGAGTCAACGAACGACACGCATGCGTGACACAGCTGACGTCAAACAGACCCGAGACAGGACTCCATCCTTCCAGTCGAAAACACCTAGTGAGTACCTGACAGGTAGACATGATGTCATAGTTTCTAGTTAATATACGTTATTATTATGTATTCAGCTTGAACTTTTAATGAAAATGTCCACAAGGGCTCTTTAATAGTAAAAATGGGTGTGACAGCAATTTCACCAAGTACAGGGTCTCAGACCTTCAGAGGGCCGTAAAACCCCCAAAAGTGGTGTTATCTAGCCGAAAAGGTACATGGATCATTCTTTTCTATGGAAAGGGTAAATGTTAATGATCACAAAAATGCATTCCCCCCCCCACACACACACACAAACCCATTTTTGCCATCTCCCAAGGCTATATGTATGTACAGGCCTGCAACAATATGTGTTCCACACCAATAGCATTCTTTGACCCCTGAGTACCAACCTTCTTGATGGGACCATCAAACCTTTTGTACCTTTCCAGCTGAGTAAACTGCTCCCCAGGACTCTACTTGCCTACGGACATAGAACTAGAAATTCGTTTTCCATTATCGAAAAACGTTGACGGTATTTTTGCATTGACAGTTGTTTTTACATTATCGTTTGCACAGAAGGTGTTTTTCAACACACTTTTACAAACAGAGGTAATTTTTTTACAAAAGCAATCATGCATGAAGTATTTTTATACACCCCTGAACTGAGAGTAACTGATCTTCTGTCCACCATAATTTGCTGACAAATGTTACCTACCTCACTGTCTCCGAATATGTCTAGAATGTTTCTACAAACATCCACATTACACACTTCATGTCCATTGATTTTTATAAGAGAATCACCTGCGTAGATCCCCTCGCAACTACCACAATTTTTTACCCTGTGAACACAATGTAAAATAATATTTTAAAAAATCACCTCAAATTACTTTGATACATAAAACTACACGAATACACGTTTTAAAAGAAATATTCATAGCACACTGAAAATGACACTAATTTGTAGCTACTTCTATTAGGTCTTTGGTATGTTGAAAGTGGACTCTTCATGAGTATTTTAATTCATTATACTAACTCATATCATTTAATTACTCAAGATGAGTTAGCTGCGAGATAACTTACAGCATGAAGAGCTTTGTCTTTTTTCACTATAATTTTGCAATCTATTTTGACATGCAGGTTGCAGGTTGTAAAATATTTACATTCTGTTGCAAATTTTAATGATTAAAGTGGAGAATGAGAAATTGGAAGTAACCACAACCTACTCAGACAACGAAGCCATTCTGTGATACGTCTACTAATAAAAACCATTTCACGCTCCAATCATTTTCGTTTAATCTCACCAAAATTTTCCACGATCTTCAAAAAACTTGAGTCCAATTGCCTCCTCTAAGGAGATTATCATCGTAATGGGTCCTCTCCCTACCTCATCAAGAAGTTGTCTGATGAAAATGTGAATAAATATAAGGATAAGACTTGCGAGATTACTATTTAATTAAATATTCAAACTTGTAGGCTTGACATGTGCAATGTTACACGACGTACAAATGCCGTAGTATTTATTAACAAATGAATATTTTTCTCTTCTGTTTATTGGACACTCTTCCTTTAAAGACTCTGCCTTTAAAAACGAGTAAATGCATTTACATATGGCTTTATATCATCCTTAAATAATGTTTAAACGAGAGCACTACAATACTATGTAAATTTTGTCATACTTTGGAAATCGAATAGAAAACAAATTACTGTCTGTTGACTGTATGTGGGAGTCCTACAACATTACGCTAAGCATTGTAGCATAACTTAATTTATACATTTGTCTTTGGGCGAAAGTGATTATGTCCATATCTTTAAATATACTTTAATTGATAAAGGAAGTAATCAAATGTAGGCTCACCATCATGCCTCTTACAATCATTAATAAAATATTCCATTTGCAAAATTTAAACATTTCAAGGATGAAAGAGACCATGGCCATAGCCAAAATAACTTCTTGTGAAAAGTAAAATTGTTTTCTCTAGGGCTTTCCACCTCAAGAATAAAGTTACTTGCAATATTACATCCAAGAAGCAATGTTCTATACTCTCAATAGCTACCTTGTAAAATGAACATGAATCAAAACCACATTTCACCATAATAACAGCGATTGATAGTAGTGCTTGTTTGGAAGAATCTAAATTGAAAATTCTGAAGATTAGCTTCGGACATTCCATGTGTTTTGGTGTGTAAAAATCGTCAATAGGATTGGATTGAATCTCCCATTCCTTTTTGAAGTGGGAAAATCTCCATGGATGCGTAATTGTTCTTTACAAATAAAATGCAGAGAGGCGACAGGAGTGGAAAGCATAGTGTCTTAAAAATCAACATCGTGATGTATTCAAATTGTTGATCTTTTAAGTGCATGCCTAAGGTTCTCCAGCTAGGAGGGATGGCAGGAATTTGGCCACACGAAAAAGGTAAAAGGAAAAAGTAAAAGGAATGGAGTTAACATGCTAACATGGTAGGTCTGGACAAATTAAGTTAACGAGAACGGACCATTGTTGTGATTGGAAAATTCCTTACAAAAATTATATTTATCTATTATAAAAATAATTTTTCTTTAACAGTAGCTCGAGCATAACAATATTACCATTAGCACGGATATGAAAATTGTTCCAAATGATTTGGGCGCCAAAATGTAAAGCAGGCACTGTGTATACAAAAGGAGTGCAGGTTAGCACAATTTCTTTGATAAAGGAACTATTAATATTTCTGAGATCATTTTTGCCATAATTACGTTGAACTATAAATTTTCCTCACTAAGAACAAAACAAACAAAAGTTTTCAAATACTATCGAAATGACTGAAGTTTAAACTATTGACTAAAATCTGGATGTTTGTTTACTTTAAGCGGTGTTAATCATTACTGAACTTTGACCTTGTCTGGGTTCCCATTCCAAAGTTAAATATAACACATTCTACGTTTCATTTGACGGCAGAATTTGGCTAATCTTCAGGGGATCCGTGATTACAGTTGTCAATGGATATGACCATTGAGAGACTTTCAGCTGATAGTTTTCAAGTAACAAAAACCTTTTCTGATTTTTTGCCCAACGTACAGACACAACTTCCACACCGAAACTGTAACCACCCTTTCTCTGAGAAGTAAACATTGACTATACATTTATATCCACACTCCCATTCTTATGTTTTTAGGACTATAGGCCACCTTTTGAAAAAAAAAGATTTAGTTGATATTTTTCCGTGACTCAAACCGGTCCGTCCCTCACGTGCGACATTGAATCAATTTTAAGGATCCAAATGCTCCTTTAATTCCAATTGACACTTTCTGGGTGGGAACTTTTGATAACCGTAGTGTAGCCATAACTTACTTAACCAAAGTTCAAAATAATTTCAAATGTTTCCTACTTTTTTATCACACTCTTTATGATTACGAGAACTAATTGTCTTAACTTTGTTGCAAGTATGTTCCCCTGCCAAAATCAATGCATTTTTTGAGGGAGAAAATGTTCATTTTGTTACACGAATGCTCATGTTTGTACTCATAAGAATGTAGTCCAACTGATGGCTTGCACTTGTACTAGTACACATGAAATTCCACTCGTAGTAGTACTCATTATAGTTTGTACTCGCACTCGTACTCACAGGATTTGAAAATCAGGCAATGGTATACTCAACACTTTACACACGTACTTGTACTCGGGACTTTGTACCCGTACTCGTACTAGTGCTCACACAACAGGTCTGCTTAAAACTCAACCCAAAATTAAATAGGAGAGCGTTCTGAAAATAAAACTCCACTTGATCGTATCGAAGCTTCACCACTGTTCAAGAGTAATAGAAGGACGCTGACATTGATTGGCTTATTCACTTCTATATAAAATGAAACGAATGTTTTCACCTTTGAATCTGTTTTTCAAAAACCTGTTTGTTGTATACTAATCATCTCATGCAACCCACATTGTAAACTTAAAGCAACTGCTTTACGCACCAGTTTTGTAGTCTACAAGTTTAATGTATCTTATATAGTGTAGGAAAGTAGGATTTTTATTAGATTTTAAAATTAACGTGATTATGCCCGTTATTCGTTCCTGCGATAATGAACATCCGTTACAACCAAACTCAAAAGAGTCAACAACCAAAGGGCGAAATGATTTATTGGCGAAATGATTTACAGAAACTGATTAAGAGGTTGCCCTCGCAATAGGAAATTTGTCATTTTCCATGGACATAGGCTGAGAACATTCTTCAGACTTAGTTAACCTTTTCAGGAATCAATATTTAGGTGTGGATCTTGTTTGGGTAATCCTTTAACAAATGGTTTAGGTTTATAACCCTTTGAAGTTGATAAAATATGAAAAAAGGATAAATAAGACATCATTCCTTGACGATATGTCACCATTTTTTGTTTAATGGCATGAATTTACACTACCTCGTCCAGTCACGTCGCACACCTCAACTTCTGCATACTTCAAGAAATTTTACGAATGTTAAATTTAAGAAACGACATGCGACCTGTATATATATGTATACCTGCTGTATTTACTACTGCGTAGTACTGTTAGGTTAATTAAAAGAATTTTGTTCAGCTTTAAGAACCCTCCACCTTCTTAGACAAACAGGTTGTTACAGAAAGTAAAATAAAGGGATGATCTGATTGGACTCCTGGTGAGAATGTTATCTCACTTACTGCAGTGGCGTAGCTAGGATTATTTCCACCTGGGGGGAGGGGGTAAATATTTGAAATTCCCCTGAATGTTGTCAAGTTTTCATGTTTCTTGTTTGACGTGAAAGGTAATTGTGGCATGGGTCAGGAAATAATCTCGACTGACCACAATGGCGCCCGGCATGATTTCCTGGAAGGGGGAATGGATAATCACAGGGTTGCTAAATTTGAGTGAGTACGTGGAGCAAGAATTTTCCAGGAAACTACTCAAGCGGAGTAATGGTGTGGGTCGGCGCTGACAGAAAATGCTAAAAAATCATGACTTCTCGGACAGACAGAAAGATCATTCCCCAGACTTGAAAGCAGCGTATAACCAGTCATTAATTTGCCTTTCCGTTTGCAATAAAATGTTTACCTCAATAAAAAGTTGATGGTAATGTAAAGTACTAAGATAATCATTGGAAAAGTAGCCTCTTATGTTTTATTAATTCACTAAGTGGACTAGAACAAAATAGGTACTTTTTTGCTCTATTTTTATTTCTTCCAGAATTTCGGGTCCACTGCAGCACTGCCGGCTAAAAAAGTTTAGCAAGGAAGAGGGAGAAATCTCAGGGAAGTTTGGGTGTGTATTTAGAGTGAGATTCTTCCGGGCGCCAGAATCGGTTGAAGCGTACAGCGTAGAAATTGTTGGTGTAAGAAAACACTAGAGCTTCACAGCTCCTGTAACGACATAACGTTTTGAATTCAAAATTTAAAGTTACCGTTAACATGATACCAAGTGAGATTTGCCGACGAACTAACCCTAATCCCTCATGAAGAGCCTTTTTTCGTTTATTTTTTATTAGGCTGGGTATTGTGAGTTGGGCAATGTCGCTGCAATCTCCCTTCCACGTATGAAACTGCCTATGGGCCATAAGTGTAAAATTGTGATATGATGGATTCAATGACTGACTGTCATCCGGAGGGTCCTTTGAAATCTTTGTTTATTTGTAGGGTGGACTAGATGCAAAATGGTGTTATATTTGAATGGTAGATTTGAATTGAATACATTCCAAAAATTCCTGTTTTTTAAAAAATGATTTTATCTTTTCATGACTGCTTTGCACTGCAGACAATTCTTTTGCAGACCCCATCTGAGTATTCCTGATCCAGATTCTAATTTCGTCATACCTAGTATTCCTTTTAACGCTTGCAATCGAAGAAATCTTTCATGACCTACATGTAGTTTTGGGGGCTACTTCGACCTTTATTTTAGGTCACAAAAAGTACCTGCCAGTTTTGGTCGAACACTTTTTTTCACTGACTAAACTACAAGCTCTACTCTGTCCTTCACTTCACATAAAAACACGAGTCTCTTTTAATGGACCAGCGACGAAAGATGAAGTTTTCAAAACTATTTTATCTCTCAAGATCTCCTAGTTTGGACTTACTTAAATTCGGCATACATTTTGAAACATGTTGTTCATTCATTATGTGTTTCTCTCTCATAGCTTTGTAACTTTTTTTGTTCATGGTATTATGAATCATTTTACTTAAGTTGATTCAGTTGTCCCTGCCTTTAAACCGCTTATGAGGAATTAGTAAATAATTATAGAATCATCTTAATGTAACCATGTATTTCAAAAGTACTAGAAATAATAATTTTTCTATCGCATTTATGCATTTTTAGTTAAGCACAATTTAATATATTCTTATCAATTTGACTTTTGCCTTATCGTTCAAATATACATACTATTTTACATTTACGTAATATGATAATTGAGGATTTTGAGAAAAACCATCATGCCTCAGGCATACTACTTGACTTCTTCAAAAGCATTTGATACTTTTCATCATTTTCTTTTTCGTATAGTAGTTATAGTTTTAAGAGAGGCTTAGTAGTGAGAGAGGAGTAGTGATGGTAAGGTTACGAAGGGGGAAGTATTGATAGATTTCCGACAAGCTTAGCAGTGGTAGGTTTGAGAGAGGTGTGGTGGTACATTTAAGAGAGTTTTACAAATGGTAAGTTCAAAAGAGGAGTTAGTGTGTGTAGGGTTAAAGGATGGGTGTCGGTGGCATGGTTTATGAGTTTGTAGGCTGAAAATAGAATTCATAGCTGTAGATTTAGGAGAGGCTTAGCGGTGGTAAGTTTAGGACAGAAGCGGTCGCTTTTAAAAGTCATTGGGTTCTGTAGTTTAACAGAAGTCGTCACATTTAAATATAAAAGTGATAAAAAAAACAACTATTCCTACATTTAATCTGCAGCCACACATTTAAATTGGCGAACATACCGTAACATATCTCGAGGATGGGTTTCTTCGACACGATGAACCAATTTTCGTTGTCTTTCTTGTTGCAAGTTTGCATCAGCTTTGAAAACGGTCATGCTTGTCCGAATCCGTTGTTCACAAAGATTAGTTTCCGAATGAAGTAGCATGTAATCTTTGTGTACTTCATCACCAGGATTTGGGATTGATCTTTGTCGTGCGCAAACGTGTTCATTCAAATGACAATCCTCGGCTTCATCTTTGAATACATAAACATCCTCGACAGGTGTCTTGATGCATTTGTCAGTCATGAATTTGTTTTTTGAGGTTTCTGCAGCCTTTAATTGTAACACGTCGTCGATCGTAACTGACGGGGTCAATTGAATTGTTGAATTAACAGAAGAGTCGCATGTCACAGTTTGAGAAGACAGCGATGACGAAGAGGAACCTGAGGAGCTAGACTCGCAATTCGATTCACTGAAATCTCGGGCCAAGTCAATGCATGTGCTGCCTGCTAACAAAATATCATGACAAGAAAAGATTAAGGACACTTGACGTGAAATGAAAATTTTAAAGCTTGAAATATGTCACACAACTTGTTAAAAAATGTAAAAGATATATAATGTTGTGCACGTTAGCAGGAGATTAATAGGCACACTTACTTAAACGTGAAGCTATACAAATGATCAATATTTTGTGGTATCATTATAACAATTAAGAGCTGTGATCATGTAAAAGATAATTTACAATACAGTGTCAACGGTTTTTAAAATTTCACAAAAAATCGATGTAGTTCACTAGATTAGAATCAGTTTTTATCGTGTGCAGTCTACCTACTGGATTACACTTAATATCGTGATTACAAGATATAAAATGATTGGCATGTCGTTCTTTGACTCACCTTCGTACAAACAATTTTCGATTGTCGAATCTGCTTTATCATTCCCTTCAGTAGATTTGGCATTTGATGAGGTTGGTTCGGTACTTCTTCTAATGAGTCTTTTTGTGCAGGGGAATAACGTTTCATTTAACCGATCGATCCAGACTTGCATTTCATCCCTTCGAAGTACCAGCCAAGAAAAATACACATAAATATCTATCAATCAAGTTTAATTCAATATTTGTCATAGCAAAAACTTTTCAGTCAATGTAGAGCTCAACACTGTCACAATTCTATTTGAAAATTTAGATATGCTGACAGTAATAAAAGATGTAAAACTGATGCTAACATTATAGTCATTTTCAACTAAGCAAGGATTTGACGGTAACTTTGTTAATCAAACCTCAGATCTCTAAATAACTTCTTATTACCTACCTCCTCTTAAAGATGAAAAACTCGTGTTTTGGTCCGTTTGAAGTCTGATGGATTACACAGAGGACGTTACCTCGGATGTTGGACTTAAGTAATTGAAAGTTCGATAATTCTCCTATTGGCACCACTTCTCCATGTAAAGGAATACTGTTGACTAATGTCCGAGGACTGTAGATATCCATCCGGTGAAGACCATTGTCATCAACCTTCAGCTCAATTTCGTGAAATACACTCTGTTTGATTTAAATTGCAAAGAAATATCGATATATTCCTCTACTTTTATTTTGGCCATTCACTGTTACGGCGACACATTATGGCTGCTATCTGATGATACAGTAGTGAAATCAAGAGCGAGGGGCAGATTGTTCCATCCTACCGTTGTATTGCCAAATGTTTATGACCGATGATTCGAGCAAATTATACCGTGTTATATATACTATATAAATAGCGAATTGTAACATTGTTCTTTACACTTGGGGTAGCAAATTATTGCATCCTATACACTTGGAGTGTAAGAGCATAGAATATGGGGCTTGTAAAAGGGCAAAGGAAAGACATGAATATTGAAAAAAGGATCTAGTTTTAAAAAAATAATAATTTCGTGTAATTTGTGTACAAAATTTGTAAAACCTATGTTTGAATATCTACCATTAACGGTAAGAACTGTCAACGGTCATCTACCGTTAACGGTAAGATCTGATAAGGCTAAGGGAATTAGATAGCAAAACAGTTTAATTTGGTCAGTGCAGCAAAAGGAGCATTGCTCTCTCTTGTAGCCCAGAATTGCTGAGTTGTAGTATGCCATAAGCAAATTAGTATTATAGCTATTGGCGTAGAAAGTAACATGAAAGCGGTGATGGGGAGGGGGACATCAATTTTACACTGCTGCCCACCTCACCATTAACACAAGACAAAAACGTCAGTTAAGTTTTTTTAATTTTTTTCATTTTTTTTTAGAATTGTTTTCAACCAAGAACAAAATGGCCACAAAAAAAAAATCAACATGAGCAACTGCATGATATAACTCATATTAACATATGGAACATGAACAATGTAAAATCAAGAAATCTCTGTTTTTCTAACCATGCTAAACACAAGACACCACCCGAACAGGTGCAGTGAAAAGAACAAATATATCTGAGGGAGAGACAGACTAAGCGACACAAAATTGTCATCGCTTAGCGTGGAGCTTTCAAGAACTGTTTAGCTTTACAAGACCCCTAGGTGACCTGAATCGGTACGTCGGGGTTCGTTCTAAGCTACATATACCCTCGCTTTACCTCCGCTTCCCATCCTCTTCCACCGTCACTGCACATGAGAACCTCAAGTATGAATGTATAGAAAAATCGATACCCTATGAAATAAGACAGGGATGAAGAGGATGTTCAATGCAAAGGAATATATCCTCTTGTGGGTTCTCAAACGTCAATGTCTTCAAGATCACGTTGAAAAAATGACAAAGAGTAACTCTACTATAAACAGTAATAAAAGCGAAAGGAGAAGTTTACTACATGATATTGCCATGTTAAAATTATTTACATGAACACTATTTGACCTATCTTTCTCCCCTATTCCAGGATTATTCCATTTTTGCTACAATATCCTCTGTCTGGATGCACATAGATTCAGATAATTGACTGAATTTTTTTGTGAAACATTTAGCCTATACTACGGGTGACGAAGTCATCTCTTCATTTTCAATCTTTGTTTCTGTACAACGTCGTATGATGTCATATTAGGAGCAGATTCATACATTAGTTATCTCTCCAATAATTGAAAATGCTTCTACTTGCATTACTTGGCATGGATTTGTTTGAAACTTGCACACAATATTTCTTGGGTAGGGGGCCATTTAAGGTATCCACAAATTCTTGGTGCAAGGTCCCATACGGTCCTATGGGCTACTTTTTCAGATTGTGCAAAATCTTTATCCTCTTAAAAATTTCCATGAGCACTTTTATTGGTTTGTCATAATGATACGTGTTGTTAGATGTACCTTCAGAATGTTCATGAATTTTTGATCCAGTTTATGAAGTTTTGCAAAAAAGTTGTTCTACAGATTCTCTTGCACAATGTTGATGATTTGACACAATGGTTCTCTACTATTAAAACCTTTAGGGTGTTCAGAAATAGTGAATCTAAAGCCCAAGATAGACCCTAGGGCCCCATCTTCAGCCTTAGAACCAAAATGAATGTATAAACTTAATGTGAAACTAACATATTATGCACATGTATAGCAATCTGTAGGAGCAGAAGCATGTTGAGTGATTCCGTTAAATGGACCAAAAGGTCCACACTGGACAATGTATAAAAACGTCATTAACACACTAAACAGATCACTAACAATTAACAAAGAATCATGACAAATCGTTAAGATTGTACATGACCGTCAGAAGGATGCTGTCGACTCTGTTTAACATTTATTGCAGGAAGGAGGTACTTTGCAGTATTTTATATTAAGATGGATCCTTGGGCTCACCTTGAGATTTGGACCCAAACTTCTTGAACACCGTAAATGTGGCACCTGAGTATCAGTATGACAATGCATCAACATCGTAAAAGAGAATCTGTTGAAACAGAATCAACCTGCCCATAGGCCCATATGAGACCTTAGACGAAAAATTCATAAGCACAATGAAGGCACCACGAACAACGTATCGTGATGAGGATTGTATATGGTAATCTGTGAGAGGAAAGGTATTTTTTCAGAATTTCCTAAAATGGGCCATACTGGTCTACATGGGACCTTGGACCAAACCTTTCTGGACACCAAGACCCCAAGACAGATTGTGAGGAAGTTTGAGGCAAATCCATGAATGCATGTGCACGTGGACGCATTTTGACTTATTGTGGATCAATATCTTGTGCATGAAAGGGTTCCTGAAATGACGTCATTAGCTACCATTTAGAAAAAAAATTCCCAACCAGGAGCTTTCAACTGTTGAAATTAAACTTTGATCACATAACATTGGACGTCCCCAGGGCACCAAATGCAGTTTTAGAAATCAATTTGTCAATCAATATTTTAAAAAAGCAGTTTCCATTGAGTTTCAGTCTACATATCATAGCCTCTTTAAAAGGTCGGAAATGTTCACTACGGGGTGCTTGCAACAAGCTCTTGTTTTACCCTGACATTCCTCCTAAAATAAAATCAATGGGGCTCTTGGTCGCTTCGTTGCCGACGGACTTACACGGAAAATATGCAACATAAAGCTTCTGATGCACTCTTTCCAAGGATCAACTACATCAGATACAGAAGAATCCTGTGTAACGCAGAGTAATAGTTACAGTGGAATACCAGAAGGTATGGATATGCCCACAATAACAATCCTGTGAAAGGGTACTGCTATAGCTTACCGGTTCGTAGAGTTCGGCAATATCTTCGTTGCAACTGATAACAGTCGTGTAAGCTGCTTTTCCTGTCAGTAAGGTTGAAGTTCTATCCACCACACTAAAACCAGCCATTTTGAAGGATATAACGTTGAACGTCACCTCACGTCACCAGCAAAGTATAAAATTGACTGTGTCTGTTGTGTGAAATCATTAAGGTAAAGTAAATTCAAACTTTTTTGGATTCCCGAAGAGAAATTGCTAGCCGTCGAAAAATGTAAAACAATATGATCAAGTACGATGGACAACAGAAGAGAACATACGAAGATGAAAACATAGGAACAAAAAGTATCAGAGAGAAGTGAAATATAGACATCAAAACAGAAGGAATATTGCAAGAAGGGAAAGGCGTTGGAATGAAGATAGAAAAATAAAATGAGAGCCGGTTTACTAACGATTAAAAAGATCATTAAAATGATTAAAACTGCACAGAAGGAATGATAATTTGTGAAGACTCCTTAATGTATTCTCATATTTTAACTAATTATTGCATTACTGAGATCTTTATGTAGTGGGTCATGTGGGTTCACGAAAACACCATCAAGTTTGATACAACTACAGTTTTGTTAAATAAATGCAAATCGAATCAATTGATTCCACCAAGAATACCACTTGCATGTTTTTACAGTAGTAGTAATGGACTTCAAATTTTGAGAGGTCACACTTTCACGCAAATTGTTGCATGCAATACCTTCAATGCTCCAAATGATTGAGTTATGGTGTACGATCTAGGGTTCAATCTCTTCGATATATTCATGCCACACTAAGTCGATCATTCAGTATCAGTCTTCGTCTGATCATAACTTCTCTAAATTCGTTCCTAGGTCTTCTGAAATGATAACCAAAATCGTTCCTTTTCTTGACAATAAGTTCAAGGAAGTACATAGCACAGATGGGTTTATTTGATGTAGGTGTGGTAATCAGTACAGTGTCATGAGCACAGACCTTGGAAAACTTTGTTCATTTTTACTCTGTTTTTACATCCTTTTCGTTAACATGTTGCACTTACCTTATACATATCATTGTAGATAGTTTACTGAAACTCCATTCGCATTAAACAAGATTTTCTATAAGAATCAGTATTGAAGACATTATCAAAACGTGGGCCTCTCTGAACTTTTCACGAGGAAGACTGTTTTTTCCAGTGTATGAAAGTAAGCAGTTAACATTGAACAGACAGGTAAAGGAGGTATTCTAGTGATGCGTATGCCACGAATCTTCAGTCTCACTTCACCTGCATTCAAAAATGGTAATCGACTACAAAAACAAAAACAGGAAGTTTTATCCACAACAATGAGACATGAGAGCCCTACGGCTGGGAGCCCTGCAAGTTTCCGGCGTTTCCGACCATCTGGCATCGTACCCATCTGGTATCGTTCAGCTTCAACTGATGGTTTGCTTCATCTAGATAGTCCTGCATGTACAGGTGACAGCAAAAGACTTTCCTCTCCCGCCAGGTCTTCAACCCCGCTGAAAAGGCTGGATAGACGCTCCAAATGTCTCGATGACGTATGAGCGTCTGCATGATGTATAGGCAGTATATACCCCGCCAATCAGTAGACCTGTATGGTACTGTGGGGATTTCTGCTTATATTCTGTTCACGTTGATTTTCTGCCTAACCAACGAAAAGTTTTTATTTTTATTTTTCTCACAGGATTTTGGACCACTCTCCAGGAGACGTGTCACTAAAAATTTCCATATATGCACTACTATTGTGCTTAGCTTGATTTTCAAATTGAAGACATGATATTCCTCTTTAAGGCTGGGTAACTGCCGCCTAGAACATTCGGAAAAACCCGTTAATGAAATGAGTTTGAAAAACCAAAAATGTTATTGTATTCAATGTGGCTGTCCGCTTAGATAGAAATCCCTTTCATGAAAAAGTAACTAACAATTCCGGGCAAAAATCATCTCCGCACCGAAAAAACTTTCCAGGAGTCCTTACGCCTATAAATATTCGGAAAGTACTCAAAGAAGATGAAAGAGTATGCTTAATTCATTATGACTCTAATTGTATCACCCCAACCCCCATCTAATATTTGTAACCGTACCATTTCTTATACGATGAATTTTTACATGAATTGAGGGTTTCCTACATAATACACCTCTCTCAAGGCTGGGTAAATGCAGCTTAGGACATCCGGGAAATGCCATGTCCGGTCGGGGAGGTTTGAAAAGCCCCAAATTTTCTTGTATACTCTCCGCACCATCTAAAAGTGGCGATCCGCTAAGATAGTCCTTCCAAGCACCAATATTGTGTCAAATCACATCATCGGAATGCACCTCATTAGAAAATTGAAACTAACTCTTATCCATAAACTTGTCCTCCTTTTTTTAAACATTAAGGGACCTAACCATCTTGAAACAACTTTGAAAACAACATAGCAATAAAACAAAGAACAAATTAATAGTAATTTTACTAGCTTACTGGCTCGATGTCTTAGATGCAAGATATGCTCTAGTTTCTCTGATAGAATGATGAATGGTGCCTTTGGCAGTTAGAAACTGACAGATTGGAAGAATTTCCAGACTAGAATGAACAGCAAAATTTGCGAATACTAGTGGATGTGCCACACGTACAAAAATTGAAAGTATGCATCAAAGGCTTAAAGTAAGGTGCGATGCACAATATGCGTGTCTCTAGATTATGACGGAGCACTGTATAGGCTTAACACAACTTCCTGCAGACAATGAAAGTTTACTGAGTGGCTTCCTCCAAAGGAAAAGAGACATACAAAAGAGATTTTATAATCACTCTTACCGTTACTGTGTATTTTTCAATGACTATGTTTCCACAATATGTCATTGAAACCATGGGGATCGTTCAGGTGTATACCTCGGTCATGTTATATAGTGCACATTGAAATTTTAATTTCTGCTTCCCATAAGAAACACACACTATAACGGGGTTTGAAATACTGAAAAATACTGGCACTAGTGTAACTCACAGTCTTTAACTTGGCCCTAGTGTCCAGTACAATATGATTTGTTGAGGTAATGTGCTTTGATACCTCTTGCATTTAAGCATTACTTAACTGCTTGTAGGTTACACTTTGCTTTCAAGCCGAGATAATTGAATTGATTGTAAAATAGAAGTTCCAAAAACCCAGTCTGACATAACTATAAGTAGAACTTATGATAATATGCAAAACATCGGGTGCAGGGGTAACCCCCCCCCCCCTCCTTTCTTCGACAACTTTCAAACTGCCAACATGGGAAACGAATTTAGCATTCAAGTCACTTATTTCATACATTAAAGGAAAAAATTAACTGTGGCATGATGTACCTTCAAAATAAAGTTGCTTCGCATAGCTTCAGCCGCAATGGAGGAAATGAAGAATCTGAGCAACTTAGTGCTCTGTTCAAAATTAGACATTCCTCTTGAACTTGTATATGGAGCTTCTTTGGAACAAAAACAATATTCACCTTGTGGACTTTCATTGATTTCAGAATATTTATTAGGACAGAGTCCTTGCACTGAGCCAACTCCTTTGTCCTTCTGAATCTGTATAAACGAGTGAAATAAGGTTCTGAATGGGACTAGCTATATTCCTTAGCCTAAAATGATTTCTGAATACCAAAAGTTTTCAATGCAGAGATAAGTGCAAAGTCAAATAGTAATGACAGCATTAACAAAAATGATTTTCCGTGAGATATTTCATGAGGCTAATTATCACAGGTATATAGTACAGCTAGATAGCTAACTCTTCTGTTCATTTGGTCGCTCTTCTTGAAATACTTGTAGATCATGCCTCAAAAGCAGAAACTTTGCGACGAGATAAATGTTAGCACCCTTTGAACAGATACACTTAATCTGTGCACATGAACGTCCATTGTCAGTTCATGATCACTGTCTTAGTTCATAGTGACGAAGGATCATCACGCCACTTTTTACTCTTTTGTCAACCTTCCACAGAGTTAATTGTTGTTATTAAGACATTGATATAAGGTTATTTCTGACAAGCGAATCATCATGACTTTCTTAATTAGTTCAATATTCCTTTACATAATTGACTTTCTAACAAAAAACTCCCAAGTTGGTGCTTGTGTGCTAAAGTTTTACAGGTAATTTGAAGGATTTCTTGCTAAGTTGATTCTTCAGTACACTAAGAGCATGTTTTGAACGCAAAGATATCCAAAGCAAGTGGCAAAGACACATAGCGACCTTGATTACAAATGATTTAATTTCTAGTATTTGAACTAAAATTTAAATAAAAACAGTTTTATGTGCCCTTAAAAATACCTGTTCATCATTTAAAACATGTATATTTCACTGCTGCCTCTCACCACTTTCTCCAAACAAAAATTTTCCTCTTTGTTTAATTATTAGAATGAGCTCTTTGGTTAAAATTTTGGTGAGAATTGGGAGTCCTGTTCCATCGTCTGTAAAGAAGCAGCAAGCAGTTTGAATTTGCAAATAAATGGCAAAAAAGAAACCTTGAGAACTTTGGCAAAATTTCCACACAAAGTTGTATTATTTTGCAATGCCATCTCTAAACTAATCGAAAAACCATTCTTAGGTCTGTCATCAGTTAATGTACCGATTAATGTAGAAATTAAAATCTTATATACCTTAAAAGTGTTATGATAATTTACAACAACCAAATTGAGACAGTGTTTTAGACTAAGAGTTTAAAACTGTTCCCGGTGAATCCCTGAAACATTCAACCTTTATGAGGGAGAGAGTCTGCAACATCTGCGATGATTTATGACGCCACTACGTTTGAGTCAAGAAGTATCTATTTATCCTTATCAACTAAATCAAATTTAAAAATTCAAAAATTCGAAAATTCCCGGAAACCTGAAATGAGGATTTTCCCTCTGAAATCTGAAATCATTTAATTGTTTGTATAATCCAATGTGATCAAACAACAATGTTTACACAGCACGAACACTGAATAAAGACCCCACACTAGAGAAGTTTACGCATTCTCCATTTTATTATCAAACAAGTTAGGACCTAAATTAAAACTATAAAAATCTGTGGTAGGTTAACCTGAACCTGTGAACTCGTATAGACAGCATCATGTACAATATTAATTCTAAACCAACGTAATAGGTCATGTGAGACTTTAAACAACAGTTGGCATAAATTGATAACGAAAAGTATTTTTGGCCTGCCAAATTGTCGACGGATGTTAGTAGCTCTTACTTTAATATTTTTCCAGAGTCTTCACGTAGTGATAGGGTTCTTTGTGTTAATGTACAAGTAGGTCCCACTAAGTACATTACAGCAAGAAAACTGCAAATGTCATTTACATGTTGCCATGCTAACGAAATTTGAAAACGCGACGGGACTGAATGATGAAATAATGATATGAATTAATCGTTTAATATTGCCTTACAGCATAACTTATCTACAAATATTGAGTTGTCTCAAGTTGGCATTTTCTATTTCAATTATAAAATAGTTAACTAAACTATGGCACAAAATTGGCAATACAAACAATATCAGCTTCTTGTGTTCAACTTGAACTTCTTTGTCAGAAATTTAAAAAGTTTTTCATAGATATAACAGCTACAAATATAGTTTATATGATATTACCATTATCCTGCATGGTTTTGTGTGTTTTTGTTATTTTTGTTACCAGAGCCTTAGTTTGGACAACATTTTTAGAAGGGTGTGACGATCTCAATTCCGAATGACTGGATTATTTTCAACAGTTTCGTACAGCAGGAATATGTTATATGGGGCCGTTCTAGAAGTCTATGAAGTAGTCTTCACAAAAGGGAACTATCAGAACACGGATGGGCAGTGGATTTTCTTTAGCTGGTTCAAAAAAGGGCACAGGGCTAAGAAAGCGTGTCCACTATCAGTTGGCGCAGAGCTTGCTAGCGAAGTTTTGCTTTTACAACCCCCCCCCCCC
>VJOZ01006365.1:0-13750 GCA_009801055.1 Stichopus horrens | reverse complement strand
TGATGTTCTGTTGTTTGACTTTCAGGAGGTTACAAAAGGTTGCTTAGCCACTCTCTTGTTTACAAAACAGCATTGGAAAGCAGGAGAAGACAAGCAGAGGTATAGAATTTCTATTGGAATGTGCATGTCTGATGTAAACCGTCACTGTTTGTTCTTATATAAACTTATGTGCCGCCACATATGTGGATGCCAACATGCACATAAAGTAGTAAATTACTGTATCTTGTGTGTAACTTGAAACACTGAAAGTCTCTCTGCATTGTAGGATGGATCATCTTTATGTAGCCCAGCACCGTCTTCATACACAAAGGGTAATTGATGTAATACAAGGAGAGATTTGAAAGGGGTGCTCCAGGAAGGAAGGGCTTTAATCAAAATGGCACTAACAAAACCTTTAGTTGCATTTTAGTTGTATGAGCAGTAACTATGGATTCCAGTCCTTTGGAAGACATAGGGAGTCTAGAGAACACATCCTGCTAGCACTTTTTGAGCTTCCAAGAGATGAAAAAATGTGGACTGGGAGAGAGAGAGCCATGAAAATGTTGTTTCAGTTTCAGCAAGAGTAGTAAACCAGTTGTGCACCATGTCATGTTTCTATTATGACATCGAACAGCCTCCATTTCAAAATCGGGCAGTACCACATGTCAAAAGTAATTAGTGCACTGGTTTTTGGATAGTGTCTTTGCAGTTTCAGATCAAACTCAGGTACATGTAAAGTCTTTGCCACAACTAACTAATCCTTATTGTTTTTAGGTAAAATAATCCAGTGTCATATGTTTGCATTTTAGTTGATCTTAAAAAGCTCACAGACATGAAGTTGTGATATGTTTGAATGCTGTGACTTCCTTTTGAGACTGGAAACTAAGAAGCAAAATTAGCAGAAAAAAGGTGGAAAGATAAGAAAATAAATGTTGCAGATTCAGAAGTGAAAAGACAGACGAGGAAGCCGGTCATGAATGTTTCTTTGCTATTTTCTGAGCCAGTGACTCATGCACTGCTTAAATTTGGTGACGATCACTCCCCTGAGATTTCACGATGAATTAAGGAACAGTCTGGAGGGATCACTATTAATTAATGGGGACTCCCTGACATAAAATAAGATGCTGCTTTTACATTAAAGGAGTATAAACCCATACCCGTAACAGACCTGTAACAGACCTCATTGGTTCTTAAACTTTTCAAAAGCAGTGAGGGGTGGACAACAAAAGCTGCAGCATGGACTACATGGAGCTACGCATTGCAATAGCTTTGTGGCTGCAGTAACAAACTTTAATATGGTACTAGACGGTGGGAGGGTGTCTCCATGTAAATCACATCCTACTGCTTTAACAAACAGACCGTGAAATGAAGACTTGTTGGAGGACCTCATTAGCATATATCAACTCTCTTTCCTAAACTTGTGTCAACAAAGAAGGCACTTGTTGGTAAGCTTCAAGGAACTGTGATAAACTTCTAACAAACAAAGATCTTTATTCTAAGATATACATGGCTTAGACCTTGGTAGTAAGTGATGTTAGTATCAGTCATCAGACAGCTATTTGGGTTGTGGCTTTTGTGGGTTTTTTGGGGGGATGGACTAACCATGGAGTAAGTACCTCTGGCCAGCCACATTTGTTCAGGAGAAACTGTGAGTGAAGGTTTGGAAAAGCACAGTTTGTACAAGGGTGTCAGAGCATGTCCCAACATCGGCATTCAAATTTGGGGTTTATATGGAAGACAAGAGGGGCATGCCAACTTGAGTGCATCTGATCTGCCATAGTGGCAGGGTTAACAGTTGGTTTGTTTTGTACAGTTGTGGAAATTACTGATTGTTCCAAATAATTAGAAACTCAGTCAGTGTGTGTACCTGTAGTGGGATGGCACTATTGGCCAATGGGAGTGCTTATTTTGTCACTGTGTGGTACTGTAATAGGGTTGAGGAACTTTAAACAACAGACCAAATATTCTGCTCATTATTCCTTACCCCTAAGTGACATTATGAGAACCAGTGTTTGAAACTGTCCTAAAGTTGATGAATTTCTCTGATAAATATTTTTGATTCATGGGAACAAGTGGAGGTAGAATCGTAAATATTTGTTAATTTTGTTGGGTTCTATTTTGGCTAATTGTTTCTCCAAACTGGGAATATTTTGATCTGCCGGTAAGATAGTTCAGTCAGTCCTGTGAAAAGGTCTTTTCAACTGAACCAATTTGTAGTCATTGTCAGAGGAGCCAGCATTTAACTTTTTCAGTCTATTTTGAGAACTCTGCCTGGATGGTTTCATCTTGCTGCAAGTATAATGGTGTTAGGTGAGTATGAATTTCTGTATGTACCCTACTGTGTTCATTTATCTGCCATACATTCATTGGCATAGAATACTCTCATATACATTTGCCTTGAACAGTACAAAGGTATTTCAACAGTGATGTTCATACATGTATACATTGAGCAACCTGTATAAATCTTCAATTATAAGTTAAAGGGGAAATATTGGCAGTTTTAAGAGTGATGTTACATACTCTCTACTGTGCAGTCTGTACAACTGACCCTATAAACATTCTCTTACACCAAGAATACTGAGTATGTAGAAAATTTGCTGACATGTATGTCATGTATGTGAAAACAGGTGAAAAAATCCTGTGTAACACATGCAGGTAATGATAATTTCATGAAATATTATTGAATTTAAACTGTGTAGATATAGGCTAGGCTGTTTATTCAATTTCTATTCATCATTATCTTTCTAAAACTTTTTGAACGAAAACAGCTTGCATAGAATGTTGTGTAGACCTGTCTCCTACATTATCTTGCATTCTTGCAATGCATGTTTCTTTCATTCATAACATTTTTGTGTGTTTACGTGCAACTTGCAGTGTGCAATAACATGTGTTTCATGCAAAAGTTCGATGATATTTCATTACACCCATAATCATCATTTCTGCTGGTAAAATGTGGCAATTGTCCTACTGTAGATTCAGACTTCATTTTAAGATGACATACAATTGATGGTTGATTGAATCAAGTTGGAAATCTTGTTTACACTGACATACGGACACAAAACTCTTGTATGGTATATCGAGAAATTGTGTTTGACTTAAAACATGCAACCGGATTTTGAACGAAAAAGATACCCTTAATTTTAATAGCAGTTATCAATACTTTGTCCATGTGATACACAGCATTTAGTGGACCATGAATCGTCGGAACAAGCCAAAGGCAGAACCTGAACGATCTTGTCGCGCTAATTTTGATACACACATGGAAGGACACAGTATTGCAGAGTTCCTTCACCTTTGTGCACAGCAAGTGTGGTAAAAACCCCAAATATTCAGCCCTACTTCTGTCTTGCCAACCTTCTGTACTTTGCAGTACCTGGCATGGCTGTGTGATTGGAATTTCTACCATGGCTTGACAGGATTTCCACATATTTGCTATAAATAGTCATCGCAGAAAAAAAACACTGCAAATTAAACAATGCAGCATGTAAGCGCAGTTAGATCTTTCTTTGTGTGTTTCTTTGATTTATTTCTGTATTTTGTTTGTTGGTGTTCAGTGATTTCTGTTCTTCATTACCGTGATTCACGAAACACAATTGGACCAGCTGACAATCATGGAGAGAGTGTATAGAGTTGTGTGGCTTATTACTGCCACCGGTACTGTAATACAGTGTACATATGGTTTGCCAGTCTGTTGAAGCTTACCTCCATGTCTACTGAGACAAGGACTCAGACTCCTACCAGTAACAAGATTACCACTGATACTGACAAGAGAAATTAATGGGGATATTGCTTTATTTTGACTTTGAAAGTTGACTTTCTGTTCTTTGTTACACAATTAGAACACGGATATGTCCTGCACCATTGATATTGGTTGGTATGCCTGTACCATGATATTGCCAAGATCATGTGTTATTGATTGTGTCTGTTAAATATTTTGTGAAAAATGTGCAGCAATTTTGTGGTGCAGCAAAGATACAAGGTCAGGATGAGCATATGGTGAAGTTGGTGTGATATGCATTGCTTCAGTTTGCTCTGTTATATTTAGTGTCAGTTCCCGTTAAAGAAGTGCCATTAATGAAAATTTATTGAAGCGTAAACGAAAACAAGCCCAAAAAATTCATCTAGAGGCAACACTCCCCAAAACTTTCAGAAGTGTCATGTAAATGATATGAAAGAGGCATGTTTGATACCTACAGTACACTTGTTTCTGTGACGCGTGTGATTTGATTGATACCCTTGAATGCTGCATGGAGAAAATGCATCGGTGAGACGTTGTTAAAATGTTACCTGATCATTTTATGGTATATGGTACATTATGGAATGTCATGTAAATGTCAAATGTCATGTAAATGTCAATTATCATGTGATTTGTCAGAAGAGGGGCACATCCAGTGGAATATGTATGTTGTGATGCATAACAAAAGGTGAAAAACTACATTACAAAATCTATTTCTTTGCTTTATTGTATACCATTGCTTAACTAGTGTTTTGCACCCGGTCCAAAATTGATTGTTACCCTTTGATCTGGTAGTGAAGTCACTTTGCTGCAATTCGTGTTGCACTCTGATGTTTTACATACGGGCACAACAGTGTTAAGGAAGTTGGCTTAATTACGTACGACATCCTGCGAGACAAAATAGCCAAACCATGAAAGTTTATTTGTGGGTATTCCTGTTTGCGAAATGGCCTTTTAATGCATAATGGAAGGTAAACAATAGAATCGGCTGAAATATATACATGTTTCTTTCTGTTTTGCAAAATATCATTAGGGTGGTGGGATATTGATATTCTGCAAAACAAAGCAAAGAAAAGATAGATATTTCTGTATATTTCAGAATATCTGAATACAGATCTAGAAACGCAACCATTGTCGTTTGACCTAGATTATGTATGTCATGTACTATAAAAAGATGAGAATGACGTCTGGCTGTAATAACTGAAACGTGGTTTTAATCTATCTTGACAGTCATTTGAACCATTGATTAATCGTTTGCAAGCATATTTAGTGTTTGTTTATGTGTATGAAGTTGATAGATGTATGGTAGCCTTATTGTAGAGTAGATCTAACTCAGTGCATTCCACACAGTCATAAGACCTACACAAACATATAGCTTTCAGTATGGTATTTTTATAGGCTACTGGTTTACTGTTGTTTAGGCTTTCTCAGGCTGAACTTACTGGTTTGTTCTCCTGTTGACACTTTTGACTTAGCAGGGGGGCATTTCTAACTATTGATTGTTTCTTACTGTACCAGTGGAATGCGCGCACCATACTGTTCAGTGATTGAGACACTATTAGTGCAACCCGATCACCATTGATACCATACATGTACCTGAGTGGCACATTGTGGTGCATCCGTGCATCAGTGAGTTCGTCTGGTACTGTAATGTGTAGCAGGATGGTCTGGTGTGTATGCCTCTTGAAACATTTTCACATTATGACTGATTTATGTGACTTCATTGTCTCCAAGGTAGGTGAGAGAATGCCACATGGGACTAGCTCTTATCCACATGAGCACATTAAAATTAAAGTAGTAATCTTAAATTTATTGTGATGGATGATCCTCTGTTTTCCTGATTAAATTAGCACATACACTGTACCCCAGACATAATGTAAGGCCCAAGTAGGGTATGGGCAGAAGATACAGCTAACAAAGTTATTTACTTACATGGTTATGGTACTCTAGCTGTGTATAAAAGTGTGACATAAATTCCATGTATGAACTCTGATCTTCATTGCAGAATATGGGAATGATCGTGATGAATGCCATCACAAGAGGCAGGTTATTTGTACAAGGGAGAGGCGGGGGATGATGAAAGATTGAAAAAAAGGAGTACAGTTAAAGTATAGTCACCAATAGGTTACGTTCGATCCAATGCAGCTATCCATATCCCTCTTGTGACCAAGAGAGTTTCACTATAACTGAGTGAACCTGCAGTTTTGGATCAGTCTATCAGTTGGTGCCAACTTTGCCATATACCAGAGTTAGTATAGAGTTTGTATATAGAGTTAGTATACAGAGTTAGTATATATACCAGAGTTAGTTCTGCTGTACAGCACCAATTCAGCCAACCAATGCCAGAGTTTAAATGGATCAGGCATGAGAGATAATGTGTTCCTTTGGGCTTAGAACATACAGTGTCTCAAACATACAGACATAGATACATTTTTTTCTTCTTTTTAGCATGCAGTAGTTGTGTATTGAAAACTTAGAGGTAGTTATTGAAGCTACTTCTGTTACTTAGTGTTTTAAATTATGACTTGGTTTGCTGCAGTAAATTCTACTCCCCTAAACTTGATATAGATTCAAGATTGATGCACAGAAGGTTATCATTCAGTGTTTGGTAAAATTGGCTAACATCTAGCACATGTCTCTAGTAGTAAACCACATTATGGGCCTACATGTATAAAACCTGCTCAGTGGTCCTCAAAGTGAGCCGTAAACATTCCATATATGCAAATATTGTCGACAGAAATTGGTTTTGATTTTACTGAAGTGCAATGATTTCTTCAATTTGACAGAAAAAACACTTGACATTCAAATCTCCCCTAAGTTTACTGTTAGTGCAACTTGACTGAAAGAAAATTTTAATTCAAACTGTGGAGTAGCCTAATGAATTTATTGGTCAGAGTTGCAGCTCTCCTCATTTCTGTTTACTTATTTGGTGAGTCGTAGACTGTATCAGTATATTGGAAGTGATATGCACTGTTTGTCTTAGAACTATTGTGTTATAATGGTTGGTGACATATTTATTTTAAAAAGAATACAATTTAAATCAGTGATTTAAATCAAACAAATTGATTTTAATATAAAAAATCAATCAAAATCATGTTTTTTTCTTTCAATAACAATCATGTTTTCACTTGCCTTGATTTTAATCAAATAACCCCACCACAACTAACGATCCTCCAATGTGGAAGAATATGGACAGTAATTTGAAAATTTAGCTTCCCAAATCATTTAAAATTCATCTGCTCAGTACCGCACGGAAGTACAGTACCTATAGAAATGTGAACCTGGTGTCAAACAATTGAAGGACAGAAGGCAGGGAAATGATTCTGTGCTAACAAGAATTCATCTGTGTGGGAAAAACAGCCCTGAAGCTGACAACAGTTTACTTGCCTCTCAGGGAAATAGCTCTTGAATCACGGTGTTTGTAAATATAGACTCAAGTTGTTTGAACTCCAGAGTGTCACTATGGTAATGTGAATGGTGGTAAAGCAATTAGTTGATCTGCGTGTACCAAGAGCTTAAATCCAACAGGGTCTAGGGATTTTGCCAGATGCAGGAAAAAGGTAGGAGGAGAGGAGAATCTGTAGTTACTACTAAACCATTTCACATTGATGATCAATCCTTGCTTAATAGCTGAAAGTGGATTCAGGAAGACAAAAGGTTGTTTCAAGGCCCATGTTAGGTGTAATTTTTAAGGGCTTTAAAAGGTCATTTGTTTATATGTATGTTAAAACATTGCTCCAATGTGTAATGTTCTTAGCAACAATCCAAGATAACTTGAATATGTATCTTTTTATGGAAATGAAAAAAAAAATGTCCGGGGGGAGGGAGATTTTTGTCCCCGTCTGGAAATGGGGACAAATCAATCCTGCCTTTGCCCCCTCGGACAGGATCCTTAAGGACACAAAGGGTACAAACTACCATCATTTAAGGATAATTGCTCATGAAAAACATATGTTTGCTATAGCACTTGATCTCACCTATTGCTATTACTGTGTGTGAAATCTGCTGTGTACAGATGTACAGTGTAGATAGTACACTATTACAGTGTATTTGTTACCATGGGAATGACCTACGATTTTTGATACATTGACTGCATTCGTCATGAATTTCAACAGATGTCACTCGGATGTTTCAAATTTTATAGTCTGCAGTACTGTAGTTAGAAGACGCTACGTATTTGTTTCAATTAAATTTTTCTAATTTTGTATCTGCCGTACAGTGTCCTTTTAGGACAAAATACATGCTTTGAACTGTTGATGTACACAGCTGAGTTAGAAATGCCACGAGGGTACAGTGCAATGTTAGCAGAAGAGGAATTGACAGAACTAATTGTAACCAATGCAACATTACAGAATGACGGTAGCGTGACAGAATCAATATCCTCGATTGTGATTTAACCAACTTGTGGGGCATCCTTTGGTCAACCATCTGGAATGGAGATGTTTATCCCCCAAATCAGTCTCTCTCTTCTTCTAGGATTAACTTCTGTTTGTGTACTCTGCTGTTCTTCCTCCATTAAAGAAAGAAGAGATCCACCCCACTCACCCAGAGATCCACCTTTTTTGAAGTTGCAGATTTTTTGCCTCTCCTTTTGAGAGACCTGATCCCCATTGACAGTATTCCCAGGGAATGAAGGAACCTTATCTGACCCCTGATGTGTCAAATGACAGGAAGAAGCAAGAGACACTCAGCCTAGGATCCAGGAGTTACCTATCTTGGCGAAAATATCTGTGTCAAGTTTGACAGGTAGCTGTAAACATGGAGACAGATTTTTATCTCGCCACTTCCTGGACAGAGATAAAAATGAAGGAAATACTCTAGTGTTACAAGAGTGTCTTGGCACTAGAGAATGTCATCCTAATTGTGAGAATTAATAAAAAAAAAATATGGGCGCAATGACTCAATGAAAGGTATGTACACCAAACAAGAACTGCAGGAAGTTTACTGTCAAATTAACTTATGATTTTCTTAAGAACTGCAGTAAAACAGACAACACCGTGACAAGTCAGGTGTGGTCCTCAAATTTAAAGTAGTATGTACTGTAATGATTCCATAATCTCCCATTTTTACGGATTCACAAGTTTCTCCATACTCTCGCATTAGCGTATGTGATCCATTGTGTGTAGTCATTGTTTATCAGCTGCTTAACAAATAAAAATTAAACCTGTAGAGATAAGCAATTTATTTCATGTTCATCAAATTCTCTGAGAATGGTTCCATTTACCATACCATGGGAACCTTTAAAATTCACAGCGCGTACTCCCTCACCTCATATAACCTATGCATTACCGTATCGACCATGGTCTAGCATCTGGCAATTTGTGTGCGTGTGTACGTCGCTAGCGAATTCCCAAACCAGTAAGTTTTGGGGATTCTGTGAGATGTGGATAAGTTATGGATAAATGGATGAAGGAGACTGGTCACTCTGATCAGTAGTTTGTTTACAGTGTAACTAGTGATGCCAGGGGAAACTTGCATTATTATTTATGACTGATGATTCCTAAGCTTTGTGTAGGGAAAGCTTGTGCAGCGTTTCAGTAGTTTTGCAGACCAAAAACAGCTCAAGGTGGAAGAAACTTGTGAACTTGGCATATTTCTGGAATAAACTCTCCTCAATATGAAACAAAGGTAACAATATGGAAATATTAACTTAAAAGTGGCATAGTACTTTGTTGCAGGAATCCCTCATCTTTCATGCTGCATTGTTTTTATTTTTTCTTGTTTTAATTGGTAACCATTTTGACAAAATTTGTCAGTCTTGTTTCTTTCTCGTATAGTGAAACGTATTTTCCGCTCAAACTTACTTAGACTCCCGATTTTCAGAAACTGTTGTATAGTGTATTAGGGATTTTGTTTCCTTTTTCAGGAGACACCCTTAAAATCTTCAAATTACATCTCCAATGTAGCTTTCAACAAGAGATCAAGCTGAACAGGTCTGTTATTCTGTGGTTTTGTATCATGAGTTTGCCAATGAGTCTGGGCATACAGTTTGTATGATCCTGATGAAAGCTACTCCGCCAGTTATTGGATATAATTTATATCTTTACAAAAAACCTCATTGTACAAGTTGCTGAAGTTGATTGCTCCCATGGAGGATTTGATTCTTTTTAATTGTGTCAATTTTTGAAAATGATAAAACCAGCCCCTCTCAGTCGCTTCTTGTGGTTTTGTGACTGAGGCTACCTCTGACCACAATAAGTGTGTCATTCCTCTTGTGATGTGAGTTTTGGGTTCTGTCCCTCCTAGTTAGAGCATGGGTACACTGGCAATTGTAATTTTATTGTACAGTCACCTTTCTCAGGGAGTTGGAGAGATATTGGGAAAAATCTTGACTAGTACAAGGAAAGGTCTTAGAGTGAGAGGAAAATGGAAGAAGGTAGGTTTATTGTATTTGCTGTGTGAAGTACTGTTAAACATACATTGCGTGGTAGTCATTGCTGCCGGCCATTGAGGATGTGTAAATCGTAATAGAAAGTTATTGACTGTGTATTGGAAGTGTTTATATTTAGATACTGTACTTTCAGACTACATGTTATCAAAGTAACCATGTTAAAATCTCAAGGAAACAGTTTTGATGACATATGCTCTCCGAACAAAAAATAACCCACATGGTTACCAATTGATGTTTATTCCCACATAGTTCAGGCTATGGGCAAACATGTACACCAAACAGTGGACTGCATTAGGCTACAGTATACAGCTTCAGCTGTTTGTCCTTGCTTGGATTTTGGTTTCTCTAGCTCTGTTTCTCATCTGTGCAAAGACTCAAATGCTTTCATACTCTCAGCAATGAACCTTTTTTTTTGTGGTGGTCTCCTTCAGCTGTTTTTCAAACTGTATGCATAGGAACCTATTGATGCATTCAATCCAAGGAGACAGTGTTTTCCCCTTACCAGGAACTTCTCTGTCCTCATTCTAGGGAGAGTGGATTAACTTCCACACAGTACAATGTGTGCTTCCTTACGAATAGATTTCAAGGAAGACTTATCTCCATTGATACTCAGAGGCAGCCTTAAGTTTATTCTGTGAATTGTAATTTGCAGTGATTGTGAAAAAAATGTAAGATTAGGCAATTATAAGTCATGAGGTAGGTGTCTCTGTCACAGACCTTTGTGATGGTATTGTAGTGTACGGTACGTTTCCATTCTTGGTTGGTTGTAACAGTTTACAGAGTTGAGAGAGTTTCGCCATTGCACATCTGACAAGGGTGTTATGAGAGCCTGAAAAGCAACACTTCTCCTGGGAGGAGGAGGTAGTTGGACAGGGCAGTAACAAAGGATACGATACAGTACGAGCTTGAGACAGATAGTAAGGAGAATCATAGCAGAAATGGGTAGTTGAGAAGAATGGCAATGCTCTAGAACAATAGTAGAGGTTAGTGGTGAAGTAGAGTGTATGGCAGTGGAGAGGGATATCATTCAAGCCTTGAAAGGTAGTGAAGAGAGATAGTGGAGGATAGTGAAGAAGGGTAGTGCATGTACTTAGGAAGGGTAGTGGAGAACATCATGATGTCAATTAACTATGTAGTCTATTGAGCAGGGAACTCACAACCATTAATGTCTGGTTTGCAATTAAAAAATTACAACTTAATGTTTCAGAGACACAGTTTTACACATTCTACCATCAAGTCTGAGTTTAACATTTATGTTGATTATGTTATTATTGAAAAAGTTAAGGTTACAAAATTTGTTGGTGTCCTCATTGATGAGAAGCTGAACTGAGTGTAAAGATCATACTAGCAAAACTTCAAGTTGTTATTTTCTTGGACCATAGTACTCCTTTTATAATGCCATGATGCTCAAGGCATTGCAGTATTTAAAATATTTGGAACTTACTTAAAGTCAACTGACATTACACATTCCATCACACCTTTGGGTACATACACTGTTATTATAGTAAAATATTTTTTATAACGATACTTATTTTCTTCCTATATGTCTCCAGCATTCCTTTGTGTCAGGACAGACTTGATCTTTGTTCTTGTGTGCTATGTTATTTTAAACTTGATGTCACAATTGTCGCCCTCAAACAGTCGCTAACTTTAAATATTACTCTGTCGCACCTTTCACTTACATTGAGTGATTGTGAACAGTTTATGAGGCAGTCCGATATTGCTAACTGATCAACATGGGGTCATTAATTGTAATGGCTCGTTATTTATAATTCTGGAGGCCCCGCAAAAGGATAAGCGATAGGAATTTTGTTGCTCACAAGAAACTGACTCAGTTTGAAGTAGTCTTTGTGGTTTCCGTCTTTGACTGCTTTAACCTACTTTCAGAGAGCTCATTTGATTCAAATATGCTAGTCAATGAAGTACAAAACTCATAAGTTTGCATTTGTTACCATTTTGTACTGTTTTCTTACTGTGTTAGATTACTGCATGAACTTGTGCACAAGTTTGGTAATCTTAAGAGCTGTCAGTTGTTTGTGCACTGGTTCCATAAAAGATTATGTTAAGGCTGGTACTACCTACTATATTGTGCATAGTTCCAACTCACAGTACACTTATGTGGTTGAAGATGTGAACGTTTTGCAATGGTAATCATGCACTGTAAAGTGATTGGGGATTTTTATTTTGAAAATTTCTATCTGATAAAACATTTTTATCATACTTCCATCTTCAATGGCTGTTCAGGTATGACCAAGTGAGCCAAAATGAAAGGGGGATATTTTTAATGTCATGCTATGTGTCACAGATTGGAGGTTTATGAAGTCAACTTCCAAAGGAAGTACATTGTACGTGTACTAGTAAAAGTGCTGCATTAAACACAGGATGGTATAAACTTGTGTAACACCTTGCTCAGTAATGGATATCTTTTTACATGAAGTATCAGAATACTCATTAATCTATTTTTGCTGTAGCCAGGTGTGCAGGGTTACCATCTGTTCTAATTAATCAGGATCGTCCCATGTTTTAAAGGGGTTGGTAAGACAAATCATGCTGATTCTTGAAGATGAATATAGGTCCAGTTGTCATTTTGTATAGTATACTTGCAGTAAAATCCATAAATCCTTATCTGCATCACATATTAAGCACTTCCCCTATGCAACATGGTTTACACTAGGTCTGCCCAAACAATCGTTAGGGAATTGGCAAAGGCGACACCCCCAGACGAGTCTCGAAAAGTTATGTCCCACTTTCATCTCAGAGATATAGAAGTATCATTGTAAACATAATATCTCAAGAAAGGAAGTTTCAACAGATCTCATATACATTTGACATGTAGTTGATTCACATTGGGTTCATAGTGCCCTATTTTTTGCTGGAGGTCAAAGGTAATTTGGTTTTGACAGGGGTCAAATTGTTAACCTTTCAAACATGATATCTCATGAAGCGAAGTTTGGACATATCATGCTTGGTTTTAATGTGGACCACATTGTATACAAAAACCCAACTCTTTTTGACGACGGTTAAACGCCATTCACACCTATGAAAGTTCACAGTACTCGTTGATTAGCTGATCTCTACGGTCTTTCACAGATGTCAAAGTCCTGCAACCTTATAAACAAGTATGATGGCTCAGAACATTCAATAGAAAGTCAACAGGTCAAATAGCAAGACTTTGGCATCTATCATGATTTATCTAGCTAGTGATTAGGTGAACCTCCTCTTCTTAATGATTACAGGTGTGAAAAGGGGACTTAGAGTCACAAAGGCTTATCTGGTGAATGAAGACGAGGACTCTTTATCCACCGAGGGCGGAGATAACCAAAAGTTACGCCGGAACAAGGATTTTGACCGTCGTCACACTGTAGGGGGCGCTCTTACAACAGTCCAAGAGGAAGAGACAGAGGTAGGATGAAATTTCATAGTTTTTTTATTGGAACAGTTCTTTACTGTAGTCTTTACTAAACTTTAATAGTTTTTAAAGAGGCTCATTGAGTTGATATCTATAAAGATTGATGTGATTGTGAAGGTTATAAAGACATGACAATACTTACACTCAGCATGATTAGTCAAGTTTCACATCCAATAGTTACAAAAAGTGTCAAGATTTTTTAATTTTTGACCGTTGCTTGTACTGGGTGTGTGCA
>VJOZ01006352.1:0-20353 GCA_009801055.1 Stichopus horrens | reverse complement strand
TAGTTTTTGATGAACACATTGGCGCTCCGGCTCCAAGAGATTGAGGTGAGTCAGAGACAGTGTGAACTATACTTATGTTTGTTAGTAACCATTGGTTGGCGTGGAGCGTCAAATGTTGGCTTTTTAAAACTCCAGGTAACAGGAAACGGCACTTCCTGAGTGTACTTGAGATGCATGTACTCAGCCTTAAAATAGGATACTTTGTTTGTAATTTCAAAATAAACGATAAAAAGAGATGCAAATAGTGGTGATAATTTGGATTGATCTTATCTAGAATATTTATGCTTTTGTCATTTCTAGAAAAGTTAATTCAACAGTTTTTACTTTCTTACGACATTTCTTTTTTTAGAGAGAGAGAGGGCGAGAAATTTTCAACTACCAGGTAACCTTAGACAAAATCTGGTGCAATACTTTGCAGTTTTTGCTATTTTTCCGTAGTAATTCTAGTCCTGGTAAAGTGCCTACAATTTTACTCCTCGACGATTGATTTTACTTTATATTACTTTGCTACAACTGTCGATGATTGCATAATAAAGTATAAAGCCAGTTCTTGTACCAATAACTTTGTAAATGATAGCCAGGTTGATGAGGAAAGTGTTATGCAATGAAGTATTTTGATAGGTGGGGAAAGTATGAGATGAGGTGGGGAAAGCATGAGAGGAGGTGTTCCCTCATCCCCTATTGAGAAATTTTTTATCTAGTAGGTAACCTTAGATGCAATCTGGTGCAACATTTGGCATCTTCTGAAGTATAAAAATGTGCTAGACTGAGATATGAAAATTCCAACTGGTATTTCAGATTTTCTAACTATCATCACTTCTACACTTAATATGAAAAATGCATGCACCCAGCCAGAGTTTTGTGAAAACTTCCAACCGGTATTTCAGATTTTCCGGCTATCGTTGCTCTGACAGATTCTGGAGGGGAGACACCCCCCACCCCCATCCCTGGCTGCGAAGGCCCTGTCAGTTAGAAATGTTTGGTGTAGATATTGAAGATGGTGTTTATTTTTGCATAAGCAACTGCAGTCTTTTCAGTCATGTAGCTTTCAGGAGGACACAGTGTTGCTTACTTTTAAAAAAGAGGAATCCTTGTCATTTGAAAAGATTGTGATGAAAATACAGAATAAAAAATCAAGCCTGACTACTCTCTTCACAGTGAAATCTGACAGGACAGGAAAATCTTTGACCTTTTCATCCTTTTCATCAACTTAGAGGAACTCTCTTCCATTCCTCCTCCTCCCCCCCCCAAAAAAAAGTAGTCCCCCAAAAAGGAAAGAAAACAAAACAAAATCTGCAACTCTTTGCAGCAGAATTTTTTTCGATAGTGCTTCTAAGACAGAGAAAGTTTGTCAAAATTGATGTTGCATCATGATCCAGCTTAAAGAATTATGACTATTTGATCTTGTTTCAGGAAAGCCAATAAGTTTTACATCAATGACATTTGCTTCTGTCCAAGTCGATTGGACAGCTGGGCAGGACTGGCTCTGGCTAAAAGTGGCAGATTGGAGCTCAAACTAAATTCGGTGAGTTAAATATTAAGTGGGTGGAAAAAGTCTGTCAGCTTGAGAACTTGTAGAGAGTGATCTTACCACATTTGAATCACAAAGGTTATACAAAAGAGGATTATTTTTAGCAGGATTGTCAAGTGACTTCAGTCTTTTGGCAGAATGAAGTTGGTGATGTGCTTTTTTAAGTTCAACCAAGCATAGAGCTGATATTATTTCAAAGCAGCTGTATCAAGGCCCCGCTTGATTTCAGGGTTCCCATGACCTGGAAAAGTCATGGAAAAATTATGAAGTTTTATCTTCATTCCCCTGGCCTGGAAAGGTTGTGAAAGTTTGAAAAAACAATGGAAGCCATAGAAGCGTCATGAAATTTAGAACAGACTGTTACTTTTGTTGCAAGTTAAAACAATTTACTTTTCATCATGGTCATTGCACCATTGTTCATCGATTTTTTGTGATCTGTATGGGAGCTCTGGTTGATTTCAGGTAGGGTTCCTATGTAGAGAGGGTTTTGACAACTGGTTATCTAATGCCGTTTTACCTCCAACTGTGGGAGCACTGTTCGTACGTGTATGTAGATTAGTCAAACGGTGATACATCATCTGAACTTATTTACTGAAAAAAAACATGTTCAACTGCAATTTTATCTGTAATTATGTCTCAGGAAGAATCAATATGTATTTCAAAGGGTCATTGAGTGGTTGGAACGGGAAGGCTGGGGTGATAAAGGGTACAGACTGGTGCAATGATGTCAGACTTACATGTAATTTAAATTAGGGCCGACAAGATGAAACCATGGTTCTCAATGTGTAATCACAAGAGACTGCATTGGTATTAATGTTCATACTGGCATCACTGGAATTGCGGTCAAGTGGGGTTGTGGAAGGTTTCTGATGGGGAAAGGTGTTAATAGAGCAATGGATGTTGAAATAGCAGGATGATATGTGATAACCATAGACATATAATATTAGACACCCCCTAATTTTTTTTTTGAACCCCCAGAATTTTTGGGGAGGAAAATATTGACATATCATATGCGATGGTGGGCCCTGCCCATTTCTTCCACCCCCTACCCTAAGATTCTTACAAAGCTACATCACCTGAATGACAAAGGAGCATCATGGCTTAAAAGTTACTGGCGTAAACATAAGCTTCTGCTCACATTGCGCCCCATGCCCCTTTCAAATTTGCTAATCTAAAATACACATAACTGGAAATTCTCGTAATCTTATTGGAAACATAGGTATGCATATCAGGCTGGAGTTGGTTAACACAAGTCATACTGTTCGCTTTTTCTGTGTTTTTTCCTTCTTTACGCAAGTTTTTTTTGTAGGCGTCTAAGCGGACTTTCGATAAAAAACCAACCAGGATTCCAGGAATACCCATTATGGACAAAAAAGAGAGTAGACATCTATGTCAACCTTTACAAATTAGGAGGAGGTGGATTGGATTTTACTCTCACTTGTGACATGGCTGGGGTGCAATATTGTGTGAATTTTAGACACATTTTGTGAAAACAAGAATCTCCAAGTGAAGATAGTTCTTGTTTATAGTTCCAAAAGGTAATGGACTTGCAGCGACAATGCTTCACTGTGACACGTTGCATTGGTAGGCCTTTGACGGAGTGGAGACAAGAAACAAGAGAAGAACATAATACGATATCAGTGATGGACACTAAATTATGGTATTGAATGTTGCAATATGAAAAACAAATAAAGAATTGTTACTTGCCAGCTGGATAATTCTTAGGGTAACTGCAAACAGTTCAATCCATTTCCCGAACCCATGAACTTTCCCCAACCCATGAAACCAGGAAATTTTTGGAACAGCGCATGTTGCAACCCCCTCTATATAGGAACCCTAATATCATTGTCCACTGCTCTCAGAAAAGTCATGTAATTCACTCCCTGGAAAAGTCACGACGTTTTGTAAAAATGACAGAAGTCATGGAAAAGTCGTAAAAGTTTGAAGGAACTGCTATTTTTAGTTGTAAACAGTTATAAAAATTCACTATATATCACAATCATTTGGTTTTCAGTCGCTCAAAGTCTCAAGTAATTTATTCATGAAATGGTCATAGAATGGTCTTGAAATAATTGTAGAAAACTTCTGAAATTTTAGTTTCCCTAAAGGTGAAGCAACCTTGTGATTTGTACAAAAGGTTCTCGACAGCAGTTTAATTATCTGGTTAATTATAAATATGTCAACTTCAGAGATCATTTAAGACAAAACATCTCTGAGGTAGCACTCAATTGTTTGCTGTTTTATCCTGTATTCTCTCATTATGTTTCTTTGACTCTTTATTCTGGGTGCAGTGTGATGCCAAGGCAGAAGGGGGTGTCTACAAGCAAGGCATGGGCTCGTTGAGATGCTTCCACAGGGCTCTCGAAATTGACCAATCCAATCGTTCCTTATGGATAGAATACGGCTCATTTGCATATATCCTGCAATCTCACGCATCCAGACAATTGAAACAAGTAAGTCAAGCTCCCAGTGATTTCATATCTTCCTCTGATGTCTGTTAATCAGAACTTCTCTTTTTATGGAAAAGGAAACTTTATTTAAAGAAGAAACATTTCAGAAATATATGTCACAAAGCTTAAAATATAAATTAAAATGGTGCAACTCCCTTCTTCATGGGACATTCCTTGAGTCGAAGCATTTTAATTTAAAATGGAAACAAAATTAGGTAATGTTAGTTGTACAAGAAAGACATCGCATATTATTGCAAAATTGACTGTTTAAAATTCAAGGAAGACAGGGAGTTGTAAAATACAACTTATGTAACTTTTTGCACTTTCTTTCTCCAAATCGAGTAGAAGCATGTTTACTCAACAGATCTGAGGTAAAAATGATCTGCCAATGACAAATTTTGTTAGAGAACTCTCCAATAGTGAGAAAAAATCTTGAATATTTGAATTTTCCTGATATTGTGGTCTGCAAGATAAAATATTTATGAGTGTGTGTTTTATGATGTATTCCACAACTCCCTATCCTCCCCTTTACGCGAATATTTTTCAACATTTTATATCTCAGCAATAGGACCAGCTGTGAAGATGAGTGTTGCGTGAATGGAATTCATGGGCCAATTTCTTAACTAGGTTTTTTTGTAATTCTAGTCTTTGTATATACTTAATTTGATCGTTTTGAAATGAATTGTTTTCATCAACAGCAAGAACAAATCCAACTGTCAGATGAATCTGTGGAAGGACTGAAAGTAAAACAGGCGGAGATGTTGACCCTGGCAGAGGAGTGTTTCAGGAAAGTGAACCAGATGGGGGGTGACGAGGAAGGGGAGGAATGGCTGATCCATTACATGCTGGGAAAAATATCAGAGAAAAGAGGAGATGTGATCGTAGCACTGAGACATTATCTGGAGGTAAGTTGATATACACAGTTGTGGAGCAGGTAACAAACTAGAAGAACAACCATGAGGAGAGGGGAGGGGGGCTAGGTGTGGCTGGAGTTAACTTGATTGGACACAGTTGGAGAGCAGGTAACGAACTAGAAGAACAAACACAGGGGGAGGGGGGCTAGGTGTGGCTGGAGGTAGGTTGATTGGACACAGGCGGAGAGCAGGCGACAAACAAGAAGGACAACCACAGGGGGAGGGGGGCTAGGTGTGACTGTTTTGAGAAAATAAGCAAATATCAATACAAGGAAGGCAATGTTGATGTATTCTTGAAAATATTGTGTGAGGTAAGATAGAATACAGATGTAAAGAAAATGTTGATAAATTACATACCATGAAAGAAATATTACATTTCAATACTTTTTGAGAGAATATTTGCTTCAGAAATACTGGAATCGACAGAAATTGCTGTGTTTGTAGATCTTGCACTTTTTTTGAAGATTAGTTTTGGTTTTCTTTTTTTTCATGTTCTCCACCAGGCCATGGCGCATCTTCACGGAGATGGGGCAAAGTTTCCCAAAAAGATTTCTTATCACAATCCACCCGACCTTGCCCTGGAGTCATTGGAGGTGAGACATCTGCTCTGCGGTTTGTTACTTCCTTTCTTTCCTCACGAGAATCGCATCCTCTTGCTTTGAATTTGGGGGTTGTTTTTGCAAAGTGAAAGCAACAAAAGATGGTCATAAGTCACATAGCAGAAGGCAACATGAGTTCACCACCAAACCATTAAATGCTTTTTCTTAAATAATCTCTTTCTCCTCCCCCCACTTCTTGTTTCTATGCTTTCCCACTCCTCCTCAGCCCCCTGACAGTGTCTTCATTTGTGATTTCATGTGACTATTATCTACTGTTTCATTTACAAATGCCTGAGAATAAGCAGACACATATCTAACTTGATCAATAGATACATGATCCTTTTGAAAGTTGCCTGAAATTAAAGTAGATGGGAGGGGGTGGATGGTAGGTGATTGTGGTGAAATTCTTAATATGAACATGAAGCCAATACCATTTTGAATTTTATCTTATGTAAATATAAGGTTACTTCCTTTCATTCAGTTTAATACTGCATGAATATTAAGTACTTCATTTTATTGCCGTCTGATCTCATATTTGGCATATGATACTCAAGTCATTTAGAGATCAATTTAAATTTTTTGGAATGAGATTTAGGATTTTATTGGTCCTTGTTTTGAGCTCTGGCGTATATTTGGGGCCCTTCACTTCAGGTGTCAAATTAAAATTCAGTGGTTGGACCTCCCCTGACCTTTGACCTTACTTCAAATTCACTGCAGCGAAGTTCAGGTCGTGAATGTCATCGAGAGGATCCTGGTGGTCCTGTAAATATTATAAATCCTACAAAAAGTAACACAATACCACAGTTCTTTCTTAGTGGAAAAAAGCGTTTCTTCAATTCTTATTATGGTAGTGACGTGAAATTTTCCCATTTTTTTGTGACATTTCCTCTTTCAGATGTATTTCCGCATTCACGCAGCAGTTCTGAAAAGTCTGGAGAAGAATCAGTCTAAATTAGAAACGGTTGATTTCAAGGCGTTCGAAGAAATCATCCACTCTGCATCGATCCAGCCGTTCGTGAATCGACAAGAGAACAAGTTGTCAGAGATTAGCAGTGAGCAGTAAGTAAACACAGTACTCCGTGGCAGTGTCAAATATTCTCAGATCATCTAATGAAGTAAAGACAGTTGTAATACTTCAATTTTGTAAATGTTTTCTCAAAGTCAGCAATTTATTGGTATCCTACTATATGTCCATGCAAAACTGTCATGAGCGTTGGTAATGGTTTGCAATGTCTCCTCTTACAAATGTTTTCATATTTATGTTATTCTCCCTATGAGAGTACCAATCATTTGGTATTTTGGTGTTCACTATCATTATGGTCACGTTAGTATTTGTTTTTGTTTTAGTTGGTCATCCTCACCGAACAAAAGCAAATATTCTTGAGATTCTTATGATAAAGGATGTATGCTCTTTTAGGACCAAAGCATTGAAAAATTAGTAAAAAATTAATAGAAAATTTGTCGACAAATAAAAAAAATTAAGTCAGAGATCAGTCTAGTTGACTTTAAAGTTAAAGGGACACAATCAATCACAAAGTCAGTCACAAACAAACAGAAGTATCTACTTCCATCTCAATGACAGAATTAGTTTAGTTAAAACTTTGAGGATCAGAGAGTCTGAAGATTCATGGAGGATCTTATACCATTTTGTTCATGGATGACCACCAGTGTTCTTTTTCGATCAGTTTTCAGAGGACAACAAGGCAGGGATGAACCACCAATCCCATACAAACCCAAACCTGCTCTCGGCATTTAACGTCCCCATTCGACAGACGAGAGTGCACCCCTAGTCTTAGGCCACTTTCACAAAGGCTGGGGGGTGGATTACCGGTCCAGCTTTGCAGCCCATCAGCTGTACCGAGCAATCTGAGGCAGACAAAACTTGAATCTGACAACATGAACCCAACTTTAAATCACCAAATATCCCCCTCAGTACCTCTGGAAACAGCTTCACTGAACATGTTGCTAATATTACCATAACTTTGATGATTTGTCTGTTGTTTGCCTGTCACAGTGGGAAGTTTTACTCAGTTTATCAGAGCATGAGGCTTTCTCTTGTACCCTTTTTTGATTGTAGTGAGAAGGCTGTGTAGTGGTGCATGTCCAGTCCCAAATAATTAACTCAGAAGTGATAGCAAGGAGTTCTTGCAACTTGTTGATTAGGAAGTTGTGGTCAGTTTTGTCATGGGATAAAGGGATTTATTGGAATATTAAAGTGAAGAATACTACTGTTTTTTGTAGAGGTCAAAGGTCATCTGAGGTCACCAGAGGTCAAACACTGAAAATATTGTTAACACACCATCTGGAGGTAGGAATCATGGAAACTTTTGATATTTAGTTTGTGAATGTATTACAGTAGAATAAGCCTATTGTCTTTGGTGGAGGTCAGAGGTCACTGAGGGTCAAAGGGGGTCAAATTGTTAAAATATTATGAACATGAACTTTGCAAGAGGGGAAGCATCTTCAGAACTGATATGGAGTTTGAAGCTGTGCCTTATTAATCAAAACTAGCCTACTACTTGTTGCTGAGGTCAAGGGTCATTTGAGGTCGACCGGGGTCAAGTCTTGAAAACCTTGTAAACATTAAGAGAAGCTTGGACAGACATACCCGGACAGCATGCAATATGCCAGGCTCCCAAAATACTCATAATTGAATCAGTGAAACCACAGAGCCTTTGGTCATTCTAGTTTATTTACAGATAACAAGTCTGTAGATGTGTGACAAAAGCTGCAAAGGTGCAGTGTATAAATTGCAATTAAATGACAGAATTGCCCATGTGGAACTAAATTAGGAAGGATTTTTTCTTCCTTTCTCATCAGTGATATTTTTAAATTTAGTTCGACAGATGCTGAACAGGATGGCATCAAATTAGCCCTGCCTCCGATTGCCAACTCTTCGAGGTCGAACAGTCCTCGTTTCTTTACCGCTCCACAAGACCATGACTACGCAAGGAGGATGTATCGTAAGTCGAGAGGCAGTAGCCAGGAGGATGCACCAACAGGTAGGATCATGCTTCAGTCATTAATCCCATTCATACTGTTGTAATGTAACTAATTCAGAATGAAGGGGCTTGATTATTTATTTATGTGCAGTTTTAGTCCTCAAGTTAAAATTGCCCTAGTTCGTAGTGAGTGCTGGGACCAGTTTTGTTTCATAGTTTTCTACAGCTATGGGAAAAAGACAATTCTGTTTGCCAGCATCAGATTTCAGCATGGGATAGCAGAGTAGGTTACATTGCAGGGAAGAGTATACAAGATTCAATCCTGAGGTAACCACTGAAGGAAACTAAGAGTGCTAAGTTCTGTTTTGTAGACTCACATGTATGCAAGAAGAAAATCGGTAGAGTTTGTTTGAATTTGTATTGGTACAGTAGCAAGAGTGATCACAACCCTTGCCTTCCTTTCATGACACGTATTACTGTAATGATGTTGTGAAATGTAGTAAAAACGGGCCCTCTCAGTAGTTTGCACTCAAGGCCCCACAAAGGTTAATCTTGCTTTGCTGTTTGCTGTTTGTCAAGTCTCTGCAAAGGATAAATTATATCAACATCAGTTAAACTGAAACAAAGATAGGGTTACTACAAAAGCTAAGTGGTGGTTATTGTGTGTTGGTTTAAAAGGGAAACAAGAGTCATACGACTTTGACTTTGTGACATAATTTAGAAAATTTTTGTCGGTGCATATGCGAAACCTTGGATATACTTTCATTGATTTCAAGTATGCTGCTTTGTACGAACAAAGTATGTGTTTGGTTGCTAAAATGAGAACAGTTTTTCTCTTAATGAATTAATATTAGTTGTGCTTCTGGTGCAAAGGAGCAGAAGTTCAGAAGATAAATAAAGGCCTGTCTTTTTAACATGAATATTGATAGGACCAAGCAAGCTCAGGCCTGCCTTTTTAACATAAATTTTGATAGGACCAAGCAAGCATAACAGAAGCAGAGAAAGTTAACAAAAGTAAGAAATGGTTTGAATAAAAAGTATGAAATAAAACAAAATTCTCACTACATGCAAAAAGCATTAACATCTCTTCCTGTTCAGACACAGCATCGGAAGGGGACATCTTTTCAGGAGAGGAGAGCGTCACAAGCATCGATGTAGATGCTCAACGCCTGAATGTTCTTTCAGAGAAACCACCACTTCCTCCCCTCCCACCTCCTCCTCCTCCACCTCTCCCGCCTCTTCCTCCGGTGATGGAGTTGCCTGAAACAACAAAAAATCAGGATGACGGAGAACGTACCGGCGAATCATCAGAGACATCAGTCACCGCAAAGACAGAAAGGAAAGAGGATCCCATCATCAGCTTGGATGCAACAGAGGAGAAAGAAGCCATCGTCAAGCGGATGGTGGAAGGGTTGAGCAATGAGGAGAGGTTTAAGAGACTGGTGGGACTAAGCATCAATGCCATGCATCTCTGTCTACAAAGGTTTCCACAACATTACAAGTCATTGTACCGGATAGCGCACTGGTTCCTTACTTCAGAAACAGACCGGGTAAGTCAGGAGCAGGATTCTAGCTAGATGGCCGTTGAGAGCCAGTTGTAGCAGGCACTGAGGCTCAGCAACTTGCACAAAGAGCAAATAGTCCTGGCTAATGGCCAGCAGAAAATTTACAGAGTGTTAGAAAACTTCTGGTTCATTTGTAAAGACTTTGTAGAGAGTTCAATGTACAATACTAGAAAGCAACTGTCTTCTACCAAAAACAAACATACCAAAATTTAGTTTCAAACACCAAGATCAGGGTTTATAAACCTTGACACAAATTTAGTTCAAAAGAAGAAGAAAAGAGTGCACCATTGCCTCCTAAGCACTGTGGGTGAATCTTTGTTACAAAGAGCTATCAAGATGGGTCAAAAGTAGACTGTCATATTTTATCCTACTGGGGCAGGGTTTTTTTTTCCTTGTGGCAACCCCTCTCCAGGTAGCACCACCATAGTGTGACCCCAATTATGAGTCCTCAGAGCGTGTCGTGACCAGACTTTGTGGAAAGATCTGTGTCATTTACTGTAGTTGCACAGCCTGCAGTTGTTGTATGACAAGAAAGTGTGAAAAGTATGGCAGGTAGCCCTAGTGTTTCACATCTTGAATGCAGCATGTAGGACCACACTGTTGTTTCTGACAAGAGTTCTGTCAATCATAGGTTATAAGTGGTCCATTCAAGACTCCTTCACTTTATACATGTTGGTACATTTGAAATGATTGTCCAGCCGCAAATTTAGCTTTGATATGTTTGAGAGTGAGTTAGTCTAACCATTCTGGCAAAACTTCCATTCAGTTTACATGCTATTAGTATGTACTCACCCACGATTGTCTGTTTATACACACTAACCCACCGCAGTGGATCAACAATTATTGCATTGAAGTATGGACATGTGGGAGTGCTGCAACTCAGTACATCACTGCCTCATTAGGGATCGTACTTTGCATAAATATACCTAATGGTCAGGCTTTGTCCTCTTATCATATCGAATCAAATTGTGATCAGATTTTGAGCTGTTGTAGAAAACAAATAATTAATGTTTTCTATTTGTGCAATAGTATGAATAATTTTATTCGTTACATTCAATTCCACTTTGCATCGTTGAATGGAATACCTAGTCTTTCACCCCGTGAGATCATTCATATTATTGCACTCATAAACACTAATTAGCTGTACACTATTGCATATAGGGATATTGAAATACATTAGCACAACTTTAACATTTTGCACAAAGTCAGATAAGTAATTGCGGGTTCTGTTCCTTCCACTTTATTGCAGAATCTGCAGTGGTGCCGAGATCTGTTGCTAGGTAGCACTTCACCTTGGCAACAGATGTCTCACATGCCATCCCCTGCCTTGTTTGGGGAACACAACAAGACAAAGAACATTTTTCAAGGTATTTGGAGGATACCAATAGCAGACATAGACAGGTTAGTACCCTATGATAACAGACTGTGCCATTAAAACAGATATCTGTGATTGCTAGCAGACTGCAGTACATAAGAGGTTAGAAGCCTATGATAACAGACTGTACTGCTAAACCTAATATCTGTGATTGTTAGCAGACTATAGTACAAGAGAGGTAAGTAGCCTATGATAACAGACTGCAATGTTAAACCTAATATCTGTGATTGTTAGCAGACAACAGTACAAGAGAGGTTAGTAGCCTATGATAACAGACTGCACTGTTAAACCTAATATCTGTGATTGTTACCAGACTGCAGTGTTTGCTCAGATCACTTTTAAAAACACATGTACTGTGATAAATGTGCTGTCCTCTAACTCTGACTGTTGGCAGCCTACAGTATCAACATCCGCCTCAATCAGGCAGATGAGGTTGGATGTAGTGTCCCGCTCATTCATGCAAAAATGGGATTGGTCAAAGTGTCCTCTTTACTCAGCAATGGATGGGTAGATTGTCTTCCTCTTTTAGGTCAGAGGGGTTGTGAAAAGTGTCTCCCTCATTCAGCCAATCTGGTTGGATAACGTGTCCCCCTGTTAGGCAGGAGGATATTGCTAAAGTATCCCCCTCATTCAGGCAACTTAGATGCTACTATCATCCTCTTAAGCAACCATGTTTCTTTCTCTGTAGGTCGGGTAGCTTTTCTTGGCACATGTATCGGTCCGTCACCTTACTCATTGATGTCCTTGAAGCAATGAAAGATGATGCAATGCTGCTACAACTGGCAACAAAATTAGCCAAGACACCAGAACAGGGAAAGTAAGTCAAACCTAAAAACCATTGGGTACCATTTCTGAATGTGTATACTTCTTATTCTAAAATCATTGTATATTGTCCTGTGGAAGGATTTTCTTTGATTGATGGTGATTTCAAGTTTTGAATTCTCAGTTTAGTTGTGGTTTCCAGTTGAGTTGTGATTTCCACTTAAGTTGTCATTTTCTAAGATGATAGAACATTGGTAATATGCTTTTTGTAAATGTTTGAAAAGGTATATCATGAGGTGTGCATTTGAAATTCATGCATTATTTGAGACTTGTATTGGACTATTGATGTATATGTTCTTTCTTGGACTTATTTTGGCCCCTTTGGCATCCACATCAAGGTTACCTTAGGTGAGATACAGTCTAATTTCCAGAATCACTGGTCATACTGCTAATTTGCAGTAAAAAAAAAATTCAGACATAGATACAACTCATAAACAATTAAGCTGACAGGCAAGCATTTGACAGAACTTGAAAGATGACAAGAGCATTTCTTAACTTTCAGAAAGTTTCTGAGAGATTCTGATCGACCACACCTAGCAACCAGGGCCTATCAGACCTGCCAGAAACTGCTTGCAAAGGAGACAGAGGAAGTCTCGTCTCTGGATGAGACGGAGAAGTTTAATCTGCTGATGAAGATATGGCAGACACTGTCAGCAGGACAGCATCTACATCTGTCAGGAGAGGGCAGTGTTGCACGCAAATCCCTAGCAACGGTTTATAGGCACTTTAAAGGGAAAGAGGTGAGAATTATTAAATCATTGCAAGGAATTAGGTGTTTATGTGAGGGATGTCTTTAACAAAACGTAATCTGATTTGAATAGCTGGAAATTTTGTCCATAGATATCTCTGATAGAGAATGGTGACAGAGGAAAGGAAATAAAAAGTTTTTCAATTATTTGAGTTTTCTTGAAAGGCAATCTGTTGAAGGAATTCGTAGCAAGAGCACTGAACAATTATAATTTTGTGAAAATTATTCAGTGCTTGAATGTGTTGCACTGTCCGTTTAACAATGGAAAATTTGAAGTATTCATGAAGAATGCTTTTGTGTCCTTTTCTGTAGTATCATTTTGGAAATTGTAGAATGTGACTTTAAACCATTCAGAAAATCAATTTGATTTAGTCATATTGAGAATGATAAGTGTGTCAAGTGTGTCAAAAATGTGTCAAGTTTCTTGATTTTGCTATCTGATGCGGATGTTAAATGGCAGTCCCGGGAGCAGGTTTGGGTTGCACTCCTGCCTTGTTACCATCTGGACACTTATCGAAAAGAGAAGGCAGATCTTGCCAGTGTTCTTCCATGAGCAGTGTGGTCAAGGGTCTTTTATGAGCCCATGTGGACTTTCAAACTCAAACTCTCCTTTCTTCTTTAGATTGAGGCTGAGCCCTCTGTCTTTGATCAAGCAGCCAGATTCTGTCAGCATGTGGTCAATACATCAAAGTTACCTCAGGTGAGATTTAATTCCCTTTATCAACTTTTGTTTAATTTTAATACATAAGTTTAATTTTGCTCTAAAAGAAGGAAAAAGAACTGATGTAACTGACAGGGACATTATTTATTTATTTCTTTCAATCAACTGAAAAATGCTTTCAAATGTTGTAATGTATTCTGTATGTTCTTTTTCTCCATTAAACTATAATTTCTGGCATTTTAATACATAAGGACTAAGATCTACCACTTCTACACATATCATTGTGTTTGCTAACTTCATTGACATTAACTTTCATATCGGAAGTTATTTCAGGAAATGTTTATTGGTTTTGCTAAGTTCTAGTCATCTGTCAAATTGTATATAACTTCAGTGTGGTGAACATGTGTGGCTGACAAATGATATGTGAGCATAATTTTAACATTATGCCTGTATATCAAAAATTCTGTTATTTCCCCTCTTTGGCATTTGGGGACGATTTAATATATGCATCCTTGTAAAGCAATTGAATGTGACTATCCTTGTCAAACTTCTTCCTTAGGATATATTCCTTTGTGGGAAACTACCTGTTAAGAACTACTGTGGAAGTTTGTTGAATTCTTTTTCTTTTCAACCTGATAATAAGATTTATGTCTAGTAGTTTTTTTATGTCTACTTTCATTACACTGGGATATGCCATCAAGCAATAATGTCATCACATTTCATCTTACAGACACCGACACAAGGTGATTACCACAAATTTGTCCGATCAGGTTTACATGGAAGTCCTCTGAAGGCACCTTCTTCTCCTGGTCTGAGCAAAACTCCAGAGAGAGTAACACCTCAAGTTTCTTCATCGGTTGACAAAGGACCTCAACAGAGTGCTCTTCCATCTGCTGGTGACAGAATTCCCCCACCCCCACAAATCAAAGAGGTTTTACCTAGTAGCAGCTTTATGATGAGTAGTATCCTAGCACCAGATACAGAGAGTAAAAAGCCGAGCCAAGCCGTGAAACCCTTACCTCATCAAGAATCCAAAGAGGACCTGGTGAAGGATGGTGTAGATACGACACCTCCACAAGAACAGAGCCCAATATCGATGACCAGCAGCACCCAAAATACTTTAAAGATAATGGATCCAGCTCCTTCAGATGTGGATGGCGCCATAGAAGGATCAGTCATGCCATCACATGGAGCGACAGATGAACAGCAGGTTGGAGACAAGACAGGAGAAAAGTTACGTCCTTGTGAGAGTGAAAGTTGCAGAGACTTCAGACTTGATTCTCCAGTGGAAGCATCTGAAGTATCCCAGAATGTTAATATTAGTAAAGGTCATCCACTAGCCAAGACTGAGTTAGAAATCATAAGATTTGAGAGACAATTAGAGGATCATGCAGCCAAGTTTGAACAAATAAGTGCAAGGACCTCATTAGAAGAACAAGACAAGATGGCCATCAAGAAGATCAAGACATATTCCGATGGAAGTTCAGATGAGACAAAGACGTCTCTTGGTGAAGATCGAGAGGTCATATTCCCAAATGAGGAAGAATCCAGGGAGACACACATGCATCAGACAATTGCGAGTAAGTTGGCATTAGCCGTGGCTGCACAAGACAAAATAAAACTATCGTCACCAACCAAGAATCCACACCATGTTGAAGATCATAAGGTGTCCCCCATAGTGTCTCAGAGTCCAATGATGAAAGGAGTTGAGCCAAAGATAAAGCATCTCAAGGAGTTGTCAGAGTTGGATAAATGTCTGCCCTCTGTCAGTTCCTCTCGAATTCATCAGATTTCCCCATCATCAGAGACAGGTTCAACCCCAACCCCTGTGCCTGATCTTGGACAGCATCTCAGCTCTTTGCTGCAAAGGGTAAGGGCAGGTGTGAATTTTAATCCCAAGTCAAAGTATAGAAAACCCTCTGGGGATTTGTCGCAGGGAGGCCAACCCTCTGTTAAAAGTAAAAGCTCATCAGCCGATTTAAAAGTTGATATCAATCAAGGAATCAATCAAAAGTCCAGCTACTTAGATTTGCCAAGACCACACGTGGTCCCAACTGGCAAGGAATCTGAAGTACCTAGCAACATAGAGAGGGTGAATGTTAGTTCCACACCATCACTTGATCCTCATATCAAGAGAGAACTATCTTCCGTCAAGCGAAAGCATTCAGCCAAGGGAGATGATGAATCACTCAAAAAGAAAACAATTTGGTCAGGTAGCAGAGAGAGTTTAAAAGATACAGGAAGAAAAGATGAAAGTAGCCAAAGAACTCTTTCACAAAAGACCAGTTTGTCAGATTCGAAACAAGTCGCCAACCGAAGTCAGTTAAAAGATCACAAGATGATCAAAGCTGGGAAATCTGCTTTGGTCAACAAGCCTGCAGAACCTTCTAAATTGGGAGAGAAACGACAACTTTCATACCCTGAAATACTGGCCTCTGTGAAACGCTCAAGATTTGAGTCCTCTTTGAACAAAAAAAAGTCACTGAGCAAGCTGCATGTGCAATCAAGCCAGGAAAAATTATCAGAGGTCAAAGTTCGGAAAGTTGGACTAAAGAGTGAAAGCAAAATATCTTTAACTCAATTGAAAAAACAACTTTCACCTCCTGTGACAGTTCCAAGATCAGAAAAGGACTTTTCAGTTGCTGGTGGAGGGGACAAACCAGTCTCACAGTCAGGTAACTTAACTCTCAGCAGGTCAGTGCAAGGGAGTTCCAAGGAAAAGAAGAGGAGCCTGGAGGAAAGGACTGATGAAAGAACGTAGTCCTGAGAGTAAAGGAACATGGTAACTAAGGGAAAGATAGGAGATGTCATTATGTTAGATTAGTGATGATCATGTGGAGAATTGTTGTATGGATGTTTGTTTTTATTCACATGAAGTATACCACTAAGCCATATTTCAGGAGAGGGAATCATTAATGTGATGTTAGGACATAGTAGTTGTTATGAATGGTGAGGAGAAAGAAATGTGTCAGCGGACTATTGGTGCAGAAAGAGAGAATACCAGATGAACAATGATGATGTCGTCATTGGTATAAGCAGCTAGTCTGGCAAACAGCTGAGTCGGAGATAGAAGGAAAAGAAGGGTGTCAACATGTGAGATGGTTATTGACAGGAAAGGAGAGAATATCAGATGTACAATATGGTGATGATGTCATTGAGATAAATAATCTTGCAAACTGCTGTAGCAAAACCAAGCTTCATGAGTTTTTTCATTATTACATAATTTTGATCACTGATGCTTTACCCATGTACTGTAATTTACATTATAGAAATGTTATCATGAGTCCTTACATCCTATTTTGTTGAGTTCATTTGGACTCTCTTTTTTACATACATTATGATGATCATGGGTATTAGCTTTTCTCTCTCACTATAATTAAGTGAGGTTTAATTTTCTCGTCCCAGGAGGATCTTTCCTTAAGTCAAACTGTTTGTCTTTGGAGGAGATTCTCGTAGTTCAGATATATCTAGCCCACTAGTTGTTCCATATTCCTCATACCAGTGCTTGGATAATCAAGCAGCTGGCTGATAATTTTGTACCCTTTTGTTAATGACTACTATTTTGACTTAGTGGCTTGTATATAGGCCCCATGTGTCACATTACTGTAAAGTCATTCACATTTGGTTAAATTTGAATTTCCATGCAATCTTGTGAATAAAGAAATGATGGTAACATTCACAAAAAGTGTAATTTTCTTCATTTTTCTGTTTTTCTTCTGTCAACACTTTAGTGAACCTGCTTCCCAGCCCTCCAATAAATTTCAGATGTATTACGTCCCGTGACTTTTTCATCCCCATAGTTATCAGTCACGTGGTGCATGGGTGTCTTCAGGTTCAAGGAGGGGGTGGTGGCACAATTTCCTCAGGAAAATTGGAAACCTGTAGGAAACTCAGGAAAACTAGATGAAAAAAATAGCCACCTGTAATAGTTCAAGTATCAATTTCCACACCTGTGCTCTAATATATAAAGAATGGATACCTGAAACTCACAACAGTTACAGAGACAGGGAAGTTCTGTCTCCAGCAATTACAGTATTATTATCCCCCCCCCAAAAAAAAAAAAATCACAGTACAATACTGTGCACTAACCAACCGTGGAGTTGTGCCTAGGTAATGTAGTGTCATTACTGCATGCGCCCTCGTCTCGCGTTGAATATGTAAAAGAATACCATACCGAAGAATACGTATTAGTAGATATGATTGAGTAACAAATTCCCGGCTTTGATCGGAGCAATTGAAAGCTTTGGGCCACAAATGGGAGTGGGGTATACCATATTTTTAACAATATATGTACAGCGAAAATGGTTAAAACCGAGGACAGCTCACTAGAAGCTGGCAAAGATGCTTGAACTAATTTGTAATTTAAAACCAGAAAACACACTTCAAATGAAATCTTAGACAACTAAGGGAAGAAAAGAAAAACAATCTAACAACAGCATTCTTTTTAGTACAGCTGATGGGCTGCTGAGCNNCACCCCTTCCAGCCTTTGGGAAAGAGGATAAAGACTGGGGGACACTGTCGGATGGAGACGGGTCTTTGTTGAGCTCTTATGAGGGGTCCGGATTACAGGGCATCTTATGTGGCTACTGCCCTCCTTGTTATGTTATGGAATGACCATCGATTTTGGTTATGATATCAGCTACTGGTTTGAAGATGAAAATGTAATTATAAGTTTGCAACTATTTTCTCCAACCTGAGCTGATCGTCATAAGCTGTACATGTCCCTGGGAAGTCAATAGATGACGTCATGTGCAAATGTCAGCTTAAATGTTGCTATGAGCCGCTAACTATCTCCAGGTTGCTTCCAAAATGGCGGCTGCCGTGGACAGTTTCAATCTGCTATTTGATCAAATTGCCAAGTCTTTCCACGTTTACCAAGAAGGACTTGCATTGCTTGGAGCGTATCTAGTCATTAAACGGACAGTTGCAGCCTTTGTCGGTGCAGAGGAGGTCATACGAGTGTATCTCTTTCCAAGGGGCAGGCGAAATTTGGTACAGGAATACGGACAGTGGGCTGGTAAAATCAGAATTTGTATTGACCTAATGTTAGACTACACAATAGTAACTGTACATACTGTAGCACTAGCAGTGATGCTATTACTAGTGGTACTAGTACTAGTAATACTGTTAGTGTTAGAATCAAGACCTACTGTAGCCTGCAGGCTCTTATAACCAAAGGCGATGGTCGCGCTAGGCCTTCTCAGAGACTAACGTTGGGCTTACTGTACGTATTGTACGTATTGAAAGATCTAGTACCATTTCTGCTTTTGGTAATTTTATTTTTACAAATAAGGAATGCGTGTCCTCTGAGAGGGTCTCATTTGGAAAGTGGAAGGTGCATGGATAGACCAAAGTGTTTTACCCAAACTCCTGTCAGTGTTCACCCAAACTCCTATCCCCAAAATCTATGGTTTCGAATCAGTGACCACCAAACAAGGTTACTGATGATGAAATTAGGATTAATTTTTTGATGGGAATAAACCAAGTTGAAGGGGTACAACTGCAGAATACAACGTCTCTCTGAGACATATGATTAAGACTCCAGAGGCGCAGTCATAGTCACAGTGAATCCTACACATGTTGAGTCGTTCTCAAAATGGCCTGTCGTTGTTAGCTACCACTGCGACTGCGCCTCCACTCAGATGATAGAATGCCCCCCTCCCCCTTTGTTACAGTAGCTACCACTGGGACTGCGACTGCGCCTCCACTCAGATGATAGAATGTTCCCCCCTTTGTTAGCTACCACTGGGACTGCGTCTCCACTCAGATGATAGAATCATGCAGTGGACTTAGAATGTTGTTAGCTTGCTGCCACTGGGACTGTGACTGTGCCTCCACTCAGATGATAGAATCAGTGGACTTAGAATGTTGTTACAGTAATTAGCTGCCACTGGGACTGCGACTGCGTCTCCACTCAAATCATAGAATCAGTGGACTAAGAATGTGTATTCCAATCACATGTTAAGTTGTTCTCAAAATGGACCGGGACTTTACCAAAAAATTTCGAATGATATATAGCTAAAGCAGATGCATCCAACATAGCATAGAAAGCTTATCATATGCACAAGATTTCTACTGGAAGCACAAGGAAGACCCACAGTGCAGTTCGCCTGTTCACTCTGTGTGAACTGATGTTAGGTACAACTGCAGAATACAACGTCTGTACGAGACATATGGCTAAGACTCCGGAGGCGCAGTCATAGTCACAGTGAATATTACACATGTTGAGTCGTTCTCAAAATGGCCTGTCCTTGTTAGGTACCACTGCGACTGCGCCTCCACTCTGATGATAGAATGTCCCCCCCTTAGAATCAGTGGACTAAGAATGTGTATTCCAATCACATGTTGAGTTGTTCCCAAAATGGGCCGGGACTTTACCAAAAAATTTCGAATGATGTAACTAAGGCAGATGCATCCAACATATCATAGAAAGCTTATGATATGCACAAGATTTCTACTGGAAGCGCAACGAAGTCCCACAGTGCAGTTCGCCTCTGAGATTTTTTTAGGCTGCTTTTTCATCGGGACGTTGTATTCTGCAGTTACCCCTGTTGAAGGTGTAAAAAGCTATAGGCATAGCTTTACTGGGGCTCATTGAGTTGATATCAGTAAAGATTGTGGTGATATGGAAGTATACAAGCACACCACAATACTAACGATTAACATAATTAACCAAGTTTCACATTCAATAGTTAAATATTTGAAAACTGTCAAATTTTTAGAATTTTTGGCCGTTACTTGCTCT